>CAJNDV010036891.1:0-14864 GCA_905221635.1 Symbiodinium sp. CCMP2456 | reverse complement strand
GGGCTTAGGGTTGAGGGTAGGGTTTAGGGTTTAGGGTATCACGAGGCCCTGGAAACATGTTAAGTCAGGAATTGAAAACCTCGTAGGAACAAGCCTCTACATCCCTGTAGAGACCCAGCAGCCCTGGAAAAACCTGAACACAGTATGAACCCTTGTAAAACATAGCAGGCGCCGCGTTTTGCCCTGAGTGATGCTAAGGCCGGGCAGGAAGGCTCGAAGGCGATTTAGTTGAGGGATCCGTGAACTTCGTCGGGTACCAGCTGAGTTGGAACCGGAGCTTTGCAGACCTGGCCCTCTTGCACCTGGCCCGGCTTCAAGGCCTCATGTCGGAGGTCACTAAATTATAGGGGCCTTCATATAATGATTCAAGGTATATTCCTTAATTAAGGGGTATTAAGGGGTAGGGTTCTCTGGGTTACTACCGACCAGTTCTACGCCATTTGCAACTTGGCCCAGCTCGACATGGAGCAGCCCACGGCTCACATGATGGCAGCTCCTAGTCCCTGAAGAAGTCCCCGGCTTACTTTTTAGAAAGAATCCGTTGCCTGCGTAAGGCCAGGCACCATGAGAAGAACAACCCGAAGTGGGGGGTTTGCAGGGGCAACCGGTTGGCCCACGATTTCCGGACCGGCAAGGCGCGGATGCTATTCATCGTGTCCTTGATGGTGATGGCGCGGTCCAGGACCGCACCGTCCCGCCCTTTGCTCGCACTCGCCCGCCGGCCCGACTTAACCCCGGTCTGAGGGTTAGGGGTTTTGGTTCCGGTGCCATAGCCGGATGCCACCTAAGAAGAACAGCGAGCGTACAGAGGGACGCGAGGCGGACTGAAGCAGAGAAAGAGGATAACCTCAAACCCGAAAACCCTAAACCCTAAACTAAAAGCATTAAACCCTTCTACAAGATCCGAGACGATCTGGTCCGTGTATCCTGGCTTTGCAAAAAGCCGCTCGGATGGAATCTAATGTAGGAGCCTGGTTAAGAAACCCTGGCCCTGTAACCAATATATGAGGGGTCATATCAAAAGCCTAATAAAGACCCAGGGCTTCCTATATTAGTCTATAAGTTCCAGTGCTATTTTAGGGTTTAGGGTTTAGGGTTTGGGTTTAGGGGTTCCATCTTATAATCATTGTACCATCTTGTACTATAAATATACCGATATAATTACCCCCCCAAACCCCACTGTGATTGTCGAGGCCCCTACCTTACTCTCTAGATCCCTCCCAGTCTCCCAGCAGTCTGGGAAGGTGTCGCCGGTTGCATCTGAAGGTCTTCGCCGCGAGGCTGAGGGACGGTTTCTGCAGTCTTCAGGGTACCCCCAAGGGTCCAAAGGACCCAATAATCAGGTACTTAGGTTTCGGATAGTGGTTGTGTAGGCTACTATTTGGGAGAGTGAATGATTAAGGACTACTTGGACCCTTAGGGTAAAAAAGGGGCCTTACTAATTAGATAGGGGTTTTGGGCCCAATATACTATATGTATAGTAATCAGCCGCCAAAATAGTATTGGAAATTATTTAAGCCCCTACATTGTGCCGCAAGCCCTAAACCTTAAGTTAGGGCTCACGTCCCGGTTGAGGCTGTTGCATGAGAAGAAAGGGGTTTTGGAGGGTTAGGACGGTTAGGAACAGGAGTTTACGGCTTCACCTAGCTGAAAATGGTGTTTATTGGTTTACTGCTTGTGGGTTGTGGGTATTATTGTTAGAAGACGGATCTTTCATCCGTAGTTGCAGACCCTCAACAGCTAGTCTATCTTTAAAGATCTTTCCTGTGCATGATTCTGGTGGGAATCGACCTCGTCAGAGAAGTGTCTTCCGCCGCAGTGGATGTGCTTGAAGCATCCAATGCAACAATTGATGCAGCGAGCGGGCATGATGACTTGCCACAAGTTGCCCTGGCTGCCGGCTATCTGACAGGTGATTTCCAGATTCCGCAGTTGAAGGGGACCATGCCCTTGACTTGCTTCTGTTGCTGACAACGCGAAAGCGCTTGTGTCTGAGACGATCACAGTTCATGGAGCAGTGGTTGTCACGGAGTATGAGTACAAGCCGTGCTGTGAGACTTTTGGTCAAGATTGACGCAATCGCAATGCCGCATTGACATGATAGCTATGGACTGTTACTTCATTAGTGGCAGATATAGAGCACACAAAAAACCTATACCCTGACCCAGTGCGCCGCCACTAACGTGACTGGCTTCTTCGCCTAGCCGGTAGACTTGGGAACGGAGTCTCTGCCAACTCCGAGGTTAAAGCAGCTCTGGACGTCTTTGAGGAGAGGATCATGATGACAGCTTAGGGTCATGTCTAAACATGGGCTCCAAGAATAATCCATCCTCTGATATGTACTAGAACCGGGAGCCCTTATCTAATTACCCCTATACCCTTAAGCCTAACCCTAAAGCCCTAAATCTTCACCCACAAACCCTAAGTCAGCAATACAAGCAGTCGGAAAATAGTGCCGCAAACAACAATACCTTAAAGCCAGAAGATTTAATCAATGCGCCAGCCCTTCTCATCAAGCTCCCAGTATCAGCAAGCCCCGATCTCCAAAGCCCGAATACAGGGGGCCTCGATGATTAGAGTGGGGGTTGGTTTAAGGGTCCCTCTTAAAGGGATCTTTACGGGTTAGTTCCAAGTTTTGATTGAATCTCCCAAGGTGAGCCCGCGCGGAACGGAAGCCAAATTGCACATAGTTACATAATGGGACTCGTTGTGTCTTTTGCTGCGTGGATGCTCGAGTCCGTTGTGTTTGTTTGGGTTTAGGGTTTTTTTGGGGGTATCCAGAGCTTCCTTTGGACCCTCGACGCCGTGTGCGAAACCGATCACCACGCCCGAACTCGCCCGGACCATACCTGTGGCCACATAGAGTCCACCTGCCCTTAACCCTCCCCCTAGAAACTCTTCTAAAACCACGCCGATGAGGGCACCCTCAAAAAAGCCCCTAAACCCCAAACCCTGAACCCTAGACCCTAAAACTTATGATCCTCATAAAAGCCCTAAACCCTAAACCCTAGACCCTAAAACCTACCTAGGGATCCCAATAAGGCGCAAGGCAAACCCACTGCTTCACAGGAGGCGGCCTTCAGCGTCATGGAGAAGTTGGTCCGGGCTGTCCCTCGGCAAATCCCCGAAGGGTCCAAAGGACCCAATAGGGTTTAGGGTTAGGGTGTAGGGTTTAGGGTTTAGGGTTTAGGGTATAGGGTTTAGGGTTTAGGGTATAGGGTTTAGGGTATAAAGGACCTAATAATCATGTGCTTGGGTTACGGATAGTAGTTATGTAGGTTAGAGTTTGGGAGAGTATATGATGACTACGTACGTAGACCCTGAGGGAATTGTAATGCAGTATTTGGAGATTTCTGTTGTAGGGTGGTACGGGGTGCTGGGTGTCCATGTAAACAATTGTTACAAGTGTACATAGGAATCAGAGAGATCCATAGGGTAAGAATATCGTTGGAGATACTTTAGGGGGTACTGACGGACAAAGACGAAATTGATAGGTAGAACTCGGTAGAACCCTAAAACCTAAACCCTAAACCCTAAACCCTAAAACAGCGCTTTAGAGTGCAGAGTTTGTTTGGGGATTTGGGCCAGTGGGGTCCAAAGTCTCTATACTCTATCGGTCGTCTGGCTTAGTTCCAGTAATACTCGTACAGTTTGATATGATATAGAAATATATGTGTATGTATATTTCTGTATGGGTGGTTGTCAAAATTAGGGTCCCTTTTTGGGTCCTTATTATAATACGGCACCTAATATTTAGGGTACCCCAAAAGGGACCATAATTTTGACAACTATCCGTATAGATGTATATTGCATTACGTATTGCAGCTGGCTTTAAGCAACGTTGCGAGCGCCCCGACCCCATCCTGACTACCAACATTACTCAATGGATTTCCTTTTAATATAGAGGCCCAAAGAAATACCAATACTAGGGTTTAGGGTTTAGGGTTTATTATGAGTATAGTAAACCCTAAACCCTAAACCCTAAACCCAACCCTATTCTCATCATTAAGGCCCCTACGTTACTGTATTTCCACGATCGTTTACCTGTCCCAAGTATTCAGGACCACCATGTTTTTCGTCCCTCCACCCTCGTTTCTCGGCCCCTATATCCGTAATGGTCCAAGGTACCGAATCATGAGATACTTCAGTTTAGGGTAAAGGGTTCAGGGAAGTTTGGGTGGCAGTTGTTTTTCTACAAGACAACTGGGCACGTGGAGCCGTTGGGATGATACATAGGGTTTAGGGTTTAGGTGTTAGGGTCTTGCGACATGACCCCTCGGAGCATCGACGGGTTTCTAAGCCTTTGAGAGAGCGATGAAGCCGTGCATCGACCACCCACAACATACAAAGCACAATATCCCGAAGTTCCGAAACCTAAGAAACCCCTTCACCCCTAAACCCCAAATCTTTAAACCCTAACCCCACATGCACGAGGCCACAAACTCCAGCAGGCAAGACAACTTCCAGTGCCTTGGCTTAAATTTCACAGATAGTGTTATTATAGTTGTTTTTTATGTTTATTACTAAGATTAGTCTTGCTATTTTGATTATTACTATTACTATTACGATTGCTATTACCATTGTGATTGTTATTTTTACCATTGTTTTCATAGATCGTGCATGGTTAAGACACCAGATGTGGTGCTGGCCTTTCTAGGGGAGGGATTTTGCTCTCGGGATCCGGGATTGTCACCCCACTGCGAGGGTTGAAGAGCCTCAGTGATTACTACTGTTGTTAGGCGATGATAATTGTATATTCTTAGGAGCCCAATAGGTAAACTTTAAACTTTTTTGTTATATTAAACCCCTACTAAAAGAAAAGTTTAAACTTTTTTGGGCAAGGGTACTGGGCGGCTAAGTATTAGTAGCATTATTTTCGTATACCCTAAACCCTAAACCCTAAACCCTAAACCCCTAAATCCCATATACATATCGTTTCTTTCCAGGCTTCAGCTGCTAAATCCTCTAAGCAGTACGGCCTTCTTACCCATCGCTAAACCCTATCTCCGTTCCCTTGGCGAGTCATGGGGGCCTAAGTAATTGCCTATATCATTTCGGGGGCGGGGGGGTGGGGCGGTCCTTATCAATACTATGCTATAAAGGACCACAAACCCTATTCTGAATATATTAAGGCCCCTATATAAGTCACGGGGTTTGGAGCTTCCCACCCTCTGCACCTCTTCTGCAATTACAGTATCTAAGGCCAGGGGGATGGTTTGAGAATGATTCCCAGAATCCCTAGATAAACCCTAAAGCTCTAAAGCCCTAAAGCCCTAAATCCATAATTCCTAACGCCCTAACAACCCTAAACCCCTAAAGCCCCAAATCCCTAACACCCTAAGCCCTAAGACCCTAAGCCCTAAAACCCTAAACCTCCTAAACCTACACCCTCAACCCTAAACCCTAAACCCTAAACCCCTAAACCCCTAAACCCTTTAAAATCAACGGTCTTAGCTGCGTAAGCCCGTTCAGCTCAAGGGCTCCCAAAACATCCCGGGGAGCCACCGAGCTGCAAAGCTCCCCCTGTAACTGTAGCCGAAAAGACAGACTCTTTTTAGGGTTTTAGGGTTTTAGGGTTTAGGGTTTTAGGGTTTTAGGGTTTAGGGCCGGTTTAGGGTTTATTATGGCTTCTATACATACACATATATATATATATATATGTATATGTTATATATATATATATACATATATAATTTATATATCTATATATATATACAGATAGATAGATAGATCCTTGAAAAGGTAGGTCTTTTGGGCCACGGGCCAGCTTTAGCAGAGAATCGAGGCCCGAGGTTCCATGCCCCAAGCTGGTTTAGCTTCGGTGAGGGTTTAGGGTTTAGGGTTTAGGGTCTAGGGTTTGGGGTTTTGGGTTTTGGGTTTAGGGTTTTGGGTTTAGGGTTTTGGGTTTTGGTAGTTAAGTGTTACCGGCATCGGGGTACGCAAGGCATAAAAGGCCTCCCTCGATAGCTTGCATGGAGCTCGTGAAACCAGTTTAAGCCCGTACAGAAAATCAGAAAACACCAGAAAACCCTCACAAGAGACAGTCGAAACCTTAAACCCTAAACCCTATACCCTATAGACCCTAAACCCCCAAGGAATGCAGCCACACACCTCCGACGGGCGCACCAGATCGCTTCAAAGCACGCCTCCGACGGGCTTCTGGCAGGAGCGTTCAATTGAGCTTAGGGTTTAGGGCTTAGGACTCTAGGGTTTAGGGTTTGGTTGAGTTTGAGGTTTAGGGCTTACCTGGACCCCCAATAGCACGTAAAATAATAGCCTTGAATGGGTCTTGGGCCATTATTGTACCTACTTTGGGGGGTTTGGGTAGAGTTTATTCACTATGGGGCCTTAATATTTAGTGTAGAGTTTGGGGGTGGGGGATTTATAGTAAGAAACTTGAATGACTTGTATATTGGTAGCTACCCAGGCTTCTGTAGGCTTGAGCCCTATTCCAACTATTGAAAGCCCGAGCATGTAGTCAACACTGGGGGATTCCGGGGTTCTAGGTGTCAGAGTGTGAAAACCCTAAACCCCAACCCTAAACCCTAAACCCTAAACCCTAAACCCTAAACCCGAAACCCCAAACCCTAAACCCTAAACCCTAAAACCCTGAATGCACCGGAGCCAAAAGCCCGAACTCCTAAAAGGCTTAAACCTGTCAGGACTCCCGAGGGATCCTGCCAGAAAGCCTAAGTACTCAAGAAACCCCTCAGGTACGATCTTAAGTGATGTAAGAACTCCATGACGGGAGGTGTATTCCCAATGGCCACTCCATTTGATGATCTCTTGAACTATCTTTCAAGTGTTTCAAGTCCTGAAGCATTTCCTTTTGATTACAGTTGGGGCTAAAGTATCCACTCTTTGACTCGTACCGTAGGCGCTTGGGCCCGTATCTTACGGGTGTGGTATTTCTGCTTAGGGTTTGAGGTGTAGGGTGCGCAGTAGCTTTCGATGTTGTAGCATGGTATAGTCGGAGGGTCTAGGTAGGTTCAAGTTTTGCTCCTAGTTGTGCGCAATCCATGCAGGACGGGTCGCCCGTGCCACCATAGGCAGGGCGGCTGCATCTTCCCGGGTAGCTCTGGACCGGCACCCTAAACTCTGAACCCTGAACCCTCAACCCTAAACCCTGAACCCTGAACTGAAACCTAAAAGGAAAACGCTGAAGCCTGAACCCGAAACCCCCAACCCTCTGAACCATCTGAACCCTAAACCATCTGAGCCCTAAGCCCTGAACCCTAAACCTAAGCCCTGAACCCTAAACCCTCTGAGCCCTAATAAACCCTAAAGCTTGAACCCTAAACACTGAACCCTAAACCCTAAACCCTCTCAACCCTAAACGCTAAACCGTGAACCCTGAACCCTGAACCCAATCTGCACAAAGCATTGCTGTTTGGACCTCCAGCTCCAGGGTTCCTGGTTTAGTGACGGACGACTTGCTGTCTGGCGTGAAGAGATGCCCCCTAACCCAATCCCAAACCCAAAACCTAAACAAAGCCCCAAACATAGTCCCAAACCCAACCCAAAATCATACTTCCAAGCCCTCTACCCTAAACCCTAAACCCTCTACCACATCCCACAACCCAAACCTGAGACCCTAAACCCTAAGCCCGAAGCCCAAACCCTAATCCCCCAACCCTGAAGCCTTGTCCGTCTGCCCAATGTAGGGGCCTTAATAATTAGAATAGGGTTTGGCACAATAGTGTTGGTAGTTATTTGGGCTTCCATATTAAGTGTGTTTTGGGCAGAGGGGTATAGGCTTCATAGTCGAGTAGGTGACCTCTAACCCTTCGGGGGGTATTATAATCCTAAACCCCAAACCCTAAACCCTAAACCGTCCCCCTAAACCCTAAACGGTAAACAAGACCTGATAATCCCAAAGGTTGACCCTAGTCCCCCTAGGATACCGTACAACTAAGTAGGGCTTCGGGCGAGCACTTCTATCGCGGAGCTACTCACATGTTTGTGCACAGGGAGCCCCGCACGCCTTGATTCAGGAATTGCCCTGAACACCTCCCCCTCCCATGGCTTCTTAGTGCGTTTGAGTGAGGTTTAAGGAATCTTCCCCGATTCAAGGTTATGGGGATTTCTTGGTCCACCGCGAGGTTCAAGATCGTCCTGCTGAACCTAAAGCCTGAACCCGAAACCCACAAGCACCAGACTCGGAACCCTCCACCCCAGGCGTTCAGTACTGCGCCCTGCTGTCCCATGCCGCGAGACACAGCCAAGCCCTCAACGAGGCAACCCGATCCCAAGCTTTTGCTCATATCCTAAGCATTCCTAGGCACTAGACTAAACCCGTGAACCTAGAGGATTGAATTCTCAAGCCTTTGCCCTAGATCATCTACAGGAGTGCTGCTCTCCGTGGTTGCAATTCAGTGCCTTAGAGATGTGATGTTGGGCCAGGGTTTTATTTTGAGTTCAGGCTTCATGCCCTGAGGGTGCAGGGTTTCAGCAATTATTGGGGTTCGGCGTTCGGCTTCAGGGTAGCTGCCCCCAGTGGGGCGAGAAGAGATGCAGGATGCTTTGGCCAAGGCAGAGAGAGCACAGCCATGCCTCTCAGAATCCTTTGCAAGGCACTCAGACCGACTTCATTCTCTCGCTTCCAGACGGACGGTCGTTGTCGCAAGGTCTGTGTCCTTCGGGACTTTCCTTTTAAATGCTTTCGGTGGAAGGCATTGTGACACGTCCCGCTCAGGGTCACGATCTCCATTCCGACTTCCCCTAAGGATAAGCCAACAGGGCCCGCCTCACCCCGGTCACGGCTTCGCTGCGCATGCCACATAATCTTTAGAACAGGGTGTTGGGGGTTCCTTATTCTAATGCCCTGCGCACGGGTCGCATCCAACACGACGGGCTCATGGAAAGGTGAACATATCCCAAGTGCCGTGATCTAGCATCTTTTGCCCCAAACCCTAAACCCTAAACCCTAAAGCGATGTAAGTTCCTTCATCATTCGACCCTTGTTGCGACTCATCCGATGTTCCGACTCAAACCCCAAGTTCTCCCAGTGCTTAAGATAAGCATCTACGATGTTTAGGGATTAGGGTTTAGGGTTCAGGGTTTAGGGTTTAGGGTTTAGGGTTTAGGGTTTAGGATTTAGGGTCTGGGGTAGGTTTCGGGCATAGGGTTTAGGCAGCACTACGGTACAAATCAATCGGGACCCAAACACGTAATTGTTAGTTAGGTATCTTGGACCCTTCAAGGTTATTCCCAGAGAGCCCAATACCCCTTAATTCAGGAATCTAACGTAAATCATACGATTTAGGCCCCGAGAATTTACGGTATATTTCTTCACTAAGGGGGGATTGGGCTCTCTGGGGACCCCTAAACCCTAAACCATATATGGCGATGAAGGTTCCAAAGCAGTGATCGACGTAAGTCACAGCCTTTCGTCTTTAACGTATCTGCAGCGGGGGCTCCACCTTTGAAATTTCTATGTTGACAACCAAAAACGGTACTAAGGCAACTGTCAGGGTACAATAACTAGGTTCCCCAGCAACCCTAAACCCTAAACCCTAAACCCTTTGCCCTTTCTCTCCTTGGGTTCCCTCACTAACACCAAGTAGTAGGGAAAAAGGGTACCCTTATTATTCGGGGGCTACTGGGGAACCTAGAAAAAGGGAATACAAGGTAAAGCCTAGATCCTAAACCCTAAACCCAAAACCCTACTACTGGGGAACCTAGAACCAGGGAATACAAGGTTTAAGTTGGTTGAGTAGACACAATCCGTTGCTGAACTTTCGAAGGGATCCCATGAACAGTTTAGGGTTGAGGGTTCAGGGTTTAGGCCTAAGCCGTTCCTTTAAAGCCCAACCCGCATAAAGTCTGAAGCGGCACCCCACCCACAGCCACCAGCATGTTGTGCCCAAAGCGTCTGGCAACTTTGTACTGGACCAGGCACCTCAAAGGGGACTTCTTGTAGCAGAGGCCACAGGAAGCTGCAGAAACTGGCCCTGAACCCCCGGTGTTATCTGGCCACTGTATAGTATATATATATATATATATAGATAGATAGATAGATAGATAGCTACTATACCAAACTGGCCCTGAAACCCTAAACCCTAGAGGATAACTCTTGCTTGCGAAAGGCATTGGCGGCCGTGGTGGAAGCCGAGGAAGTCTGGTGATCCCCAGCCGCACCCAGAGAACCCAATACCCCTTAATTAAGGAATTTACCTTACATTATAGGGGCCTTACTATGATGATTTAAGGTATATTCCTTAATTAAGGGGTATTGGGATCTCCAGCCGCAAAGACGGTCTTTTGTGAACGATCATTCCTTTTACCTCAAGGGTCCATGCGCCCAAGTCGTATATACTTTGGCCTTAAACTAGTCCCTATATATAGGTACTTTGGAGCCAAAGTATATACTATTTGCGTACATGGACCTTTGGGGTTCGTCCAGAAACCCTAAACCCCAAATTATAAACCCAGAACTGTTATAGACCCTAGGCCCTAAACCCAAACCCAACGCCGCAATCTTTGAACCGTACTATACTGTAAGGCCTTCGGGCTGATTTGAGGCTTAGTGAACGCCGGTGTCTACGGATGATACGGTGTAGTTCAGGCTCATGGCTGTAAGGCTGTTAGTAATTGAGGTTTAGGTTTTAGGGGTTCGTGATTTAAGGTTCAGTCCACAGAGAGGATTTTTATGAAACCCTCTTCTTCTAAGGCTCGGGGTGTCGTGATTTAGGATTCAGTCCCTAAACACATGCGGGTGCAGTGTAGCTCATGGGTCAAGACCATGACGGCGGAGAGTTTAAGGCTTTGGGGGGTTTAGGCCTTAGGCTTTGGAGCTTGAGCCTTAGGGTCATATATCGGGACGCTGGCATGTAGGTTTATAGATTGCAGGGGGTTTAGGGGTTTAGGGTTTAGGGTTTAGGGGCTTGGGTATAGGGTTTTATATAAACTTAGGACCTGGTGGAGGGTGTAGGGGGTTGAGTCTCGGGTCTAAGGTGTTCGGATTAAAGGCCCTATATCTAGGACATTTTCAGGTGGGTAGTTACCGTTGTAGGAGCCGTATAGAAGGTCTATATACCTTATAGAAGCCTTATAGAAGGGCCTATAGACCCTAAACTCCCCACCTGTAAAGTCCTGTAATATGACCCTGTACACCCTGGAAACCCGAACCCCTAGAACTCTGAACTCCTACACCCTATACCCCTTACCTAAAAAACCTACCTTTTTAAGGTGTTGTAGATAGAAACCATTATAGGGAACCCTAAAAAGGTAGGTTTTTCCGGCACAGGTAGCACTACTCCCCCGAAGCCCTATGGCCCTATGAACCCTAGAACCCCAACCCCTGCAACCCTATAATCCTAAACCCCACGAATCCTAAAGCCTTATAGATCCCGTTTAGGAGCCCTTAAACCCTAAACCCCAAACCCTAAAACCTAAACCCTATGACCCTTAGCCTCTAAACCCAGGAATCGGATAGGAGCTCGACGTCTGAGGTCTTGTGAGAAGCTCGTCAGAGGCACGGTCCCTTCAGCGTCGGATCCTTTAGGGTTTAGGGTATAAGGTTCAGGGTTGAGGGTATAGGGTTTAGGGTATAGGGTTTAGAATTCAGGGTTTAGGGTTTAGGGTATAGGGTTTAGGATTTAGGGTAGAAGGGTTCAGGGTTTAGGGTGTAGGGTTTAGGGTTAAGGGTATAGGGATTAGGGGGATCCTGTCCTTTGACACCACCTTAATTTGGAGGGTTTAGGGTTTAGGGTTTAGGGTTTAGGGTTTAGGGTTTAGGGTTTAGGGTTTAGGGGCCCGAAAAAGTACTAATACTGTTGCGGGGGGGGGGGGACTCCTTATTAGGACTATGGTAATCTACCCCCAAACCCTATTCTAAATATTAAGGCTCCTACATTATGTATGTATGCATGTATGTATATGTATATGTATATGTATCTGTATATGTAGGTGTATGTGTATGTGCATGTATATACACATGCATACACGCATGGGCATCCTATGGTTTAGACCTTCCTACTTCTTGGGGTTGCCAGCCTCTTCAACGCAGACAAGCCGACGGGCAAGAGATGGCTTTCTTTTTGGAAGGGCTCTTCTGTTAGATTGGGCTTTGTATTCGATATAGATCTTCTCGTAGTCAGTGCTTGGTAGTAGATCCGAGCGTTGTTCAGACCTGGCTTTCTGTCAGGCAGTTATTCTGCCAGAAGGGTTCTATGAGTTCTCATTGTGGATGTCCTGGCTGCTCGGTTTTGTTTCTTGGTTTGTCTCAGCTTGGTTTGACTAGGTTTGCCAGCATGCGCACGTGGTGTCAACACCTTCTGGGGAGGGGCACTTACAGATGTTACAACGATACCTGTGTGCATATATGTACGTATGTATATACACCGAATACATATAACTATGTGTATGGAAGGCGCATGTGTGCAATATAGTCAACCATGAGCATAGATGTACCCTATACAACCGGTTCCCTATGTTATACACCAGGGCAAATGGGCATATAAGCTTCCGGTTGCACGGACAAGTCTTTGGAAGCCCTGGGTTCGTTCATGCGAATTCAGCGGACAGCACACAACACAAAAAAACGCACCAACCCGCGCCCGAAGCCCTGAGGAGCCTTCTATACACTTGCTGAAATCCGAAAATACTGGGCTCTTGTTACGGAAATTAAATTATGGTACCATCATAGCGCAACTATACTATTTGACATGGATCCCTTTTCTGGTACCTTGCACTGCTCAAGAGCTGTATTGCGAGCAGAATTGAGCTCCGGCTTGGCGACTGCTTTAGGGTTTAGGGTTTAGGGTTTAGGGTTTAGGGTTTAGGGGTTTAGGGGTTTAGGGTTTGGGAAGTTGGATGTTTTGTGTGATGTGCGCGGAGAGTTGGAGCTAGGTCAGCTAAGTCTAACGTAGGAAAACCATAGACATCTGGAATTTGAGCCTTGGGTAGACGCGCTATATTTGTATGGTTTTGTCTGTGTGGCAACATAGCCTTAAACCCCAAACGCCGGCCTAAACCTAAAGCCGTAAAGCCTAGCGCCCTACACCCTGAATTCACCCTGAAAGCAGTGTAAGCCGCAGCTCCAACACCCAGATCATCCAGCCATCCTCGTCCCTAAACCCTAAACCCTAATCCCTAAACCCTAGACCCTAGACCCTAAACCCTAATCCTAGTGTGTATATATATATATATACACACATACATATATATATATATATAGTATAAATTGGTATTGTGAGGTATGCCCGGACCTTTCTCTGCACATTATGACTGCCCGTATAGAAGCCCCTTAGAAGCAACCTTTAGCAGAGCCTCTCTGCATAGGAACTCAAACATCAAGGCATCCATACCCTCAGTCCTAAAGCCAAGCAAACCCAATGGCCCCTAAACCCTAAACCCTAAACCCTAAACCCTAAACCCTAAACCCTAAACCCTAAACCGTGTGAATCCCTCGAAGCCCATAGTTCCCTTAAATAGCCCGTAGTGAGTCCCCGGAGCCACATGGGTAGTTGTCAAAATTATGGTCCCTTTGGGGGTACCCTAAATAACCGTATTATATTAAGGACCCAAAAAGGGACCATAATTTTGACAACCATCCACATGAACCCCCTAGACCTTTACGACAACCCTGTGAATCCAGTGCAACTCTGAACAGTAATTGCAGAAACCTTGCCAGGAGCGCTTTAAGGAACCCTATCCCTGTTCTAGTCTTTACCCCTTACCTCAAAGGACACATATTTTAAGGCGTTTGGGCCCAAAGACCCTGTTATATAAGGCTTTTGGGCTATTTTGATGCTAAGGGCAAGGGTCCTTGTAGTACGTAGCCATGAAAGCCGAGAAAAGGCGTCCACGCAGCTGACGCGAAGATCGGTCTGTGCCACTTGGCCGAAAGAGGGCTCTCAGAAGTGACTGACATGGGAAGTACCGTATGTCATATGTAATAACATAGTATAGGAAACACCATGGAGCATCATTTCCCGATGCAGTGAGAAGAATCAAGAATCAAAAGAAACCAGAATAACATGGGAGCCGCAACGGGAAGCATAATGTCAGGAGGTGCAAACTTGGATGTCTTGACAAGGCTTGGGGTGGTTTAGGGCTTCTGGTTGAGAGCTCAAGTTTTTGCGTTCACACTATATAGCACCACTTAATTAATCGTGGACCCAATCGCGACGCGTTCTTCGCGCCTTGGTGTCAAGCCCTCGTCAATACGGAGTGGTGTTTTGATGTACAGTCATTATATTCCCGCGGGTCCTTTGTATTAAGAATCTGTACCAGAACAGGCTAAGCCCTTACTCGCACTTTCCGTCCCGTCCCGTCCCGACACCGAAATATATTTGGCCAAACATCCCACATACGAATATCAAATCCTAACGTTTGGTTTCACGATGCCAGGGGTTATACCCTCAATGTCGCTGCTTTTCATAATTCCGCTAATGTTTCCATCGCTGCACCAAACCACAGATCCAACAACTTTAAAGAACCCCGCACCCTGCAGCTACACCCTCAACCTAAAATCTTAAACCCCACACCCACAATCGCACCCGCCCATATCCTAAACCTCACACGTACAACCCTAGATCCTGAAAGACTTCGTCACCGCACCCTGTCGCCGAAAGGAGCGAAAAAGCTAAGCTGCAACAGAAAAGCCTATTTCCCGACCCTAAACCCGAAACCCTAAACCCGAAACCCCGAAACCCTAAAACCCCAAACTGAACAATAGGCCGGGTTTCCGGCTATGGGGGCAGGGTTTAGGGGTTTAGGGGTTTAGGGTTTAGGGTTGACGGTTTAGGGTTTGGGGTTTAGGGTTGAGGGTTGAGGGTTGAGGGTTTAGGGTTTAGGGTTTAGGGTTGAGGGTTGAGGGTTTAGGGTATAGGTATAGGGTTTAGGGTTGAGGGTTGCAG
>CAJNDV010036890.1:0-12596 GCA_905221635.1 Symbiodinium sp. CCMP2456 | reverse complement strand
CGCAACCATATATACATATATATATATATACATAATGCTTAAATACTCACATATGTTCAAACTGTATAAACCAGTACATGCGTCTTTATATGTTTGCGCAATTGCATATATTCATGTAGAAATGTGTATGTATGTACTGTATGTATGCATGAGTGCATGCATGTATGTTTGTATGTTTGTATGTCTTGTACGTAATGTAAGTAGCCTGCTACTGCATGTATATATGCAAGTCAGCATAAATATATATGTATATATATATATAGATATGTGCGTGTATATATATATATATATATGTATATATGTATATACACATACATATATAGATACATATATATATATACACATGCATGTATATATATATATATGTATACATATATGTTATATACACTTGTATACATTTATATGTATATATATATATACATATGTATACATATATATATATATATACATATTCACATATGCGTATATATATACACATATATATATATAGAGATAAACACATATTTATTTAAGTACACCTGTAAAATATATACATATAAACATACATAAATATATACAGACATGCAAATTTACATATGTATACCTATATATATATACACATGTACATATACAAAGAGAAAGAGATGTATATGTGTATGTGATCAGAAATAGATATATATATATATATACACACGCACAGACAGCCAGCCAGCCAGCCAGAGAGAAAGAGAGAGAGAGAGAGACAGAAAGAGAGAGAGAAAAGGAAGAAATGGAGAGAAAGAAGAAAGAGAGAAACAAGAGAGAGAGAAGGAACAGAGACACAGAGAGTGAGACCGAGAGAAGGAAGGGAGAGAGGGGGACAGACGGAGAGCTAGATTCAGCTATGGATGGACAGGCCCCAGGTCGTCACAATGCCGTAGTTTCCGAGAAAGCGTTTTCTTCCCTTCCTGAACATGTCGATGGTGTGTATCTTCAACTTCAACCCGACCAACAAAAAGGAATCCTAGCTTTCCGGCAATCCCCAAATACCGGACCACAAAACCGACAAAGCTCCAAAACTGCTCGGGGATGACCTCAACCCTTTGTGCTACTGGACTCACAGCTAGCCAGGCCACGACCTGCAATGATTATGACTGAGGCCGACATGCAAGCACCCTGACCCACACCCTGACTATCGAACCCCCTATCCTCATGCATCGACTTGGGCGTCTGCGGCTTCTCGCAACCCTGAACCTCAGGGAGCAAGCCGAGACAGGTGCAAAAGCCTTCGGGTTTGGTGGTATTGAATAAAAATACGATGCCTGAAGACCGCGGCACTATCCTATGGTGGACTCAGTGGACTTCTAACAGACTGCACTCATGCCCTAAACCCCAACCCTGAACGCCGACGAAACAAGCGTCCTCATTCCGACTCCTCACAGCCCCCTCGCAAGCCGATGAGTGACTAACACAAGTTGGGCGCGTGGGCGTTGCGGACTTCTAATGCTACTTGTTCAGAAACCGCGAAACTTTTCCGCACAAGCCAATTTTGAGCCGTAGGACAGGCCCACCCCTGAGCCCCACACTCTAAACCCATGGTTACCAATACATTAGGGAACCATAAAATTAAAGAAATAACCAGACCCTTAGGTAAGGATTTCGGCTCTTGGTATTGGGACTGGAAGGGTAGGTCTCCTGATGCGGGTTTAGATGAAGGCCTTATAGGGATACAGTGGATACACCTTAAAGACTCTCGAGTGTGGGGATGAAAGCTTAGAACATCTTGAAGGCCGCGTTTATTTAAGCTTTGGGGTTTTGAGATCGGTTTTGGGTTTACGCTCTCACAACTCGGACAAGCCAGGCAAGGATCCAGGTTTTGGGTTTGGGAATTGGAGCATGCTGGCTCCAGAAGATCGGATTGCCGGCGCCCATGTCGACGTTGGAATCTCCGCGGTGCTGGATGGCACGTCGATCTGCTGGCAGACGATACCCCTCCAGGATCTCGACCGGCACGCCCACGTCCGTCGGTATGAGGAAAGCATGCTTCGCGACCTCGAAGGAGGTGGCAGCCCTGAATTTTCCGGACGGCGTTCTGCATGAAGACGTCCATGTCACAATGTCCACGGGCCAAGTGGGCAGGAATTTTCGCGGTGCGCTGGATGGCATGTTGATCTGCTGGCGAGCATGGAAGACCCAAACGACGCTCGTCCAGGATCTCGTCCGGCACGCCCACGTCCGTAGGCATGAGGAAAGCGTGCTTCGCCACCGAAGCAGGTGGCAGCCTGCACTTCCGGAAGGCATTCTGCATAAAGACGTCCATGTCGACCAAGTGGGTTGGAATTTTCGCGGTGCGCTGGATGGCACGTGGATGTGCTGGCCTGGAAGACGCACACGACGACACTCGTGTCTCGTCCGGCACGCCCATGTCCGTGGGCATGAGGAAAGCGTGCTTCGCGACTTCGAAGGAGGTGGCAGCCTGCCTTTTCCGGACGGAGGAAAGCGTGCTTTGCGACCTCGAAGCAGGTGGCAGCCTGCATTTTCCGGACGGCGTTCTGCATGAAGGCTCCATGTCGATGGGCCAAGTGGGTCGGAATCTCCGCGGTGCTGGATGGCACGTCGATCTGGGTGCTGGCTCCGCGTTGGATGACACGTCGATCTGGGTGTCGGCCAGGCCGAGCGCACTTCTTCCAGCGAAGAGTTGAAGCAGCTCAGGGAAGGCCAGATCGATGGCTGTGTCCTGGACACGGCCTACCAAGCACTTTGCACGCAGGACGGCATATCTCCTGGCCAGCAGAACGACGGTGACCAAGGTCATGTTGGACAGACCGCGGCAAGTGCGCACGAATAACCGCGGCACTTGAAAGCATCTCCCCTGCAGACGGAGTTTCGCCCATAGGAAAGGGCACCTGAATCCCAGGACGCCTAAAACCGAACCTCAATGGCAGAAAAGTCACGCACATCAAGTGCACACCTAGGCACCATGACTGTACCGCTGGTGTCCTGTGCGATCTCGAAATCGTAACTAACTAAAACGCAGTTTGCCACTATAACGGAATGACACAGAGCAGTGGGGTAAATCCACAACCCGTGCCGAAGTCAATTCGCCGTTGACCTGTGCAAGTGGCCGGAAGGCTGTCAGCGGCAAACACCTCATCAAAACTATAAGCCTCGTGCAGGGGATGCTTTTCACAGGGGGACACAGCTGCTACAGTCTGTGAGGATATTTCGGTTCGAGTCCTGCAAACAGCCGTGGCTGCTGTCGATGCTATCCGCTGCTGATTCCTGCAGGCCCAAAATCTCACCATGTGTGGCCACCTTGAGCCAAAATGCCTACGGGGTTTCGGCTTGGGGGTTTTAGTTAGGGTTTGGGGTATACTGACAAGTCCCACTGCACCCCCAATTGCTAGACCTCCTCCGCCCTGCGCCCTTGCTACTCTAATGAAGACCGACTCGGAAAAACGCCTTGAGGTACACGGCGATCTGGATCACGGGGCTGCTTTCGGCTTTGGGGAAGCCCTGAGTCAAGGCAGCCCGCGGGTTAAGGACTTACATGCCGGGCTTCAGTTTGGGGGCCTTTGGGGTCGTTTGGCTCCGTTCCAAGATACTAGGCAGTCGATAGCCATCAGTCTCAAAAGAGCGAATCTTCACAGGATCCTGCGCAATAACATCCTACACATCATGAAAACTCCACGGTGTGCCGTGCCTTGCCCTCCGGGTTGTAACACCTGATGTCGGCAGCTTTAGGAAGGTCGCGTGCGGTTTGCGATGTAAAGGTCGAGCGCTCCAGAACCAAGATGACCGTGCTACCGACCCAGCAACCTAATCGCTGCACAGAGGATCCATGAAGTGGCGTAGACACCTAAATCCTTAAAGCCTCAAGGCCAGGCCTCATTTCTAAAATACAAAGGTTTCTGTCCGGGTTCGAGGCTAAAGGTCTGTTGACTTAGGGCAATGAAAAAGTGGTTTGGAGCTTTCTGGCTCGGTAGCGGGCCTGGCTGCTAGGGGAATAGTATACTTCAGTGTATTCTAGTATATAATACTGTGGCATATTATGGCATATTGTCGTATATTGTAGCATATTGTGCGAGCGCGCATGTGCTTGTTGGTGCGAGCTACGGCGGCACAGTTGTTGACAACACCCTCCAAGGCCTAAGCCCTGAACCGTACTGGGGCCAGGAATCCAAAGCTCAGTTGTTCCCCATGCCAACGTGAAAACTACCGCTTCGACAACTAAGGTTGGAAAACACCTGGAGTGAATGGACTGGTTTCCCACAACTTGGTCCAGCAATTAGGATGCCAGGCTTGTCCCTCGAGACTGATGGTCATGTCGGCTCGGTATTTGCAGTATCATTACAGCCATGTTGATCGTCTTGTGCTGTCGCAGTGGGCTTCCGCAGAATCGGCATTGGGCTTGCCAGGCTTGCTGTCGATGGACCTAACACGCTAGTTCGGATGGAGTGTAGACCCGATCTGCTCATGCTGACTTGCACGGCTGACTACTATAATATACTACATACTGTAATAGAACTAATGGGATATACTACAACATATTAGGCTTATATATACTATACCTACCGAACTCGAAATCCTTGTGCCGATCACTGTGCCAACTTGGGCCGGCGCTCGATGTCGAAGGACAGAATTCGCAAGGGCGCAATGTGAAGCTTCTCCTGTACGCAGAGCTCGGAAGCTTCGGGCACCGAGGTGTCACCGGTTTCGGGGTTCGGGTTTTGGGTTCCGCTGCTTGGGAATCGGTTAGGGCAGTTAGGGTTGAAAGCTTAGCTGCAGTTTAGGTGGTCGGGCCCCAGACTCGTCAGATGTCAGTTCAGCCTTGGTGCCTTAGTGTTTACAGTATGGTTTAGGTGTAGACTGTGGATACTGTGGTTTGGCGCTCAAGGCTTGACATTCCGGGCACGCCTTGTCATGCAAATCTTTTCACTCCCCACCGACGACTCAGAGGCTGCAAAGAAGCTAACTTCATCGGCATCCACGGACCAATGAGACTTCAGCAACAAAACCTCAAAAAGTTGCAAGCCCGTAACAGTGTGTACGTGCATGTGCACATATCTACCTGTCTGTATATTTATCTATCGATCTACCTATCTGTCTATCGATCGATCTATCTATCTATATCCGTCTATCTACCATTGAATTAGCTACCTATACATACATATAATTGCGTATATAATCTATATACACAATACATTCGCTTAAAGATTGGTATTCAAAAGTAGAGGCGGCGAGATATATGGACAAAGCGAGACAGAGAGAGAGAGAGAGAAGGAGACAGAGCGGGCGGGCGTGTGTGTGTGTGTGTGTGTCGGGATGTGTGTGGGTGTGTGGCGGGCGTGTGTGTGTGTGTGTGTCAGGATGTGTGTGGGTGTGTGTGTGTGTGTGTGTCTGTTTGTGTTTGTTTGTGTGTCTGTTTGTGTGTGTGTGTGTTTGTTTGTTTGTTTGTGTCTGTGTTTGTGTTTGTGCGTGTGCATCAGTCAGTTAGTCTCCTGCTGTTCTCCGTCTGTCTGCCTGCGAATACTTGTAATCATTCAAGGTTCAGGGGCCTGTGGCATCAGCTTGGAGTAATGCATGTCGATTTCGATCTGACAGGTGCTCACGCAGTCGATGCCTCAACGCGAGGGGCTCTTGAGAGCATTACACCGAAATTACGTGTTCTGTGTTCGCTTTTGCGGGTCCTGTTACCCGTTCTACGGCTACGACTATTTCTGCGACAACAGACGACACTACGACGACGACTACTCTTATGATACTACAACTCACCCTGAGTCGGCAAAGATCTGGCTTTTCTTGTGCAGGGCTTCATCCTGCATCATGACAACATATTGAAAGAAGCAAACGAGTCTACATACGGTTTCATATATATATATATATATAGTGTTTAGGGTTTCAGATGATGGCAAAATGGGCGAGGGATGGCGAGGTTTACGGCATCTTTTGCTACGAGTCTAGCCATTAGCCTGATTTTCGCACCGTGACTATCCCTCGCTTGACTTCCTGCTTTGCATCGGGCGGGGTCAGCCCACAAGTTCGAGGTCCTTTTGTTGATGTTCATGGGTCCTTGCATATAACTTCACTACGAAGGCGGACATATGTTCGAAGCAGAGGGGTGCTGTATCTTGGAGCCGCAGCCCACGGAGACCAACAGCTGCAATGAAGCCGCAAAAGCTTGGAAGCAACGGCTCGGACTTTCTCCACCCGAATGGCTGAAAAGCCGTACTGGGGGACCTGAATACACGAAAAGCATTCGCAATAGTTCCTGCTGGTTTCAACGGTTGGGGGCTTCTTTAATGCAGCCCTGCGAACTGTCAATCGCGCTAGGCTGAACCCTGAATCCAAACAGCCCTAAGCATGTCAACCCCTAATTACTTCGCAAGACCTTGATGAACCCTTGCAAGACCCTGATGGATTCCTTTTCAAAGCCCAACCAACAGCCCTAGACCAGGGGCCACACCCGGTCGGCGGAAGCCTTCCGTGGCACGAACCCATCCGCCTCCCACTAGCTCCTGGTCCTTGGCTTCGGCTTAGGGCTGTTGGGAGTTGTGGGGCTTGATTTTTCTGCAGTTGAGGCCAGGTTTCAGGTTGCTTTGTGTGGATCCCTTCCAGGGTAAGGAACTGCAGCTTTACTGATACGACGTAAATCTGCTTCCAGGGCTGGAGGGGAATGGGGTTGTTCGGCGCCGCTTTATTGGGCATACGGTAACATCTTGAAATCTTGGCTGGTCGTTTCATGCTCTGGCCGATAAGATCCTGGCACTCGAACCTGTGGCCAGGACATATCTCAATGGGAGGCCCTAACCTACGCCCTTTTTGCATCCAGGACTCTTGCAAGCAGCCTACGCCCTAAACCCTAAATGGGGTATCTCATACACCCATACTCTTGAGGTGCCCGGCTGCTTGACAATGCGGTTCTCAAGTTTCAATGTCACATCTCAATTTGGGGGTCCTTTGCGAAGAGAAGCGCACGGACTTCCCGGAAGGAGCGACGGCGAAGGCATCAGGGAAAGCACAAACGAAAGAGGTGTAGAAGAGGCGTCAACCCGAAGCGATGCTGAGATGTGTTCTTTCAAACTCGATTCGACAATGCTGGGGGCTCGGGATTCCAAGTGCCGGGCTTCTGCTGTTTCAGAGGAATCGGGCTTCTGGCGTGCTCCAGGATTCATGGATCCGGACTTTGCGTTCTGGAAGATGGGGCAGGTACTAGTTTTACAGGGGTTGCAAGGGGTTGAAAGCTCATCTCAAAACTGATGTGCACCGATATCTCCCACCCTACGTCCACCCAGCGCACATGCTACTGCGACTGATGGTATTTTTCACTTCGCCTCAGTTAACCTGAAGCAACTCCACGATGTCAACATGTCCTCGCTCGGATGCTCGGGTAATCGCTGTACCACCCAGGCGATCGAGCTTGTCTTTGTCTGCTCCTGCTTCCAGAAGCAAACGTGCGGTCTCAAGGTGACCATTTTCGCATGCGCCCATCAGCGCAGTAATGCTGTCCACACAAGGTCCAAGTGCTTCGGTGTCAGCTTTTGTCTCCAGCAGCCGGCGAACGATTTCAACGTGGCCGTGGGTAGATGCCGAAATCAACGCAGTATCCCCCCCGCTGTCGATCACGCATGCATCCGCACTCGCTTCCAGTAGCAAGCTGAACATGGCAAAATCACCACCGCGAGCGGCATGCATAAGAGCTGTCCTACAGTAGTCGTCTTCGATGTCTACATCAGCACCGGCTTTCAGCAGCAAGCGTGCCACTGTTTCTCGGCTTTCACTCGCCGCGTGAATCAGCCCTGCATCTGAATCCACAGGCCTGCCAGCTACCAGCAATTTCTCGACGACCTCAACATGGCCCTGGCTACATGCAAGGCCAAACTCCTTCCGGCTCCGGGCGCCGGCTTCCAGTAGTAGCCGAGTCACTTCAGCATGACCCCGGGCAGAAGCGTGCTCAAGAGCGGTGTTGCGCATTTGGTTGTCAGCAGCGTTGAGGTTGGCCCTGCACTCCAAGAGGAAGCGCACGACCTCAACCTGGCCCTGCGAAGCTGAATAAATCAAAGCCGTTCTCCCGTAGTATGACTGTCTCAAGTCCTTGTCGGCACGGGCTTCGATCAGCAAGCGCAAAGTCTGCAGCTGCCTGGATCTTTCAAGGATAGTTAAAGCATCTGCCTGCAGGCTAAAGGCCGTCCAATTGCTACGTCTAAAAAAGCCACCTGCTATGATTACACAGACCGACTTGTTAAGGGAAATCTGGATGCCCTTGTCCGGCAGAAGAAACAAGCTCTTCAGCCACTTTGGCCGACTTTGACAACTCATCTGAAAGCGGAGTCCTTGGCTGTTACTACATATCAGGCTGGCATCTCCGCATACACCTACGAAAACATGACTCTGGCTATTTCTTGGGTCCTGAACCGAAAACCAAAAATCCAGACCCAAGAGACAAGATCAGCTGCAAATCCGAAGGAAAGCGCACGCGGCAGTGCGGCTCTAAGCTGCACCCGTCGAGCACCAGCGTCTGCGTGTGTACTGGGAAGCCATACATGCTTCGCAAGAGAGTCTTCAACGTGTGGATGTCGTCATTCCACATATCCTTCTTTTCTATCGCGACCAGCTCCTCTCCCGAAATCTTCCAAACACGGAGCATACCAGCACGCACTCCGGCTGGAAGTTGAAAAGCCAAGCTAAAAGGCTTGAATGGCCGACCCTGTCACTACATACTCGTGCCTGGAAGCTTGCTGAACGCAGTCAGCCTGCGTGCTCATGTTGCATGAACTTCCTTGAGGTGTCCTCTCTGCAACTTCTATGCACAAAAATAGATACTCTATATATATATATATATGTATACACACATACGTATGTAATTCAAGGTATACATGTGTGTGTGGAATAGATGTATGCGGCTGTTCTACGTTTTCTACAGTGTAGAAGAATCCTGCCTCCATGCGATTTGGGTTGGGCGAAGCTGGATGCTACTGTGCAGCATCTTGCAAAATCATTTCGGTATCGCACCGTCTTGCATCAAATCCTCACGGACGGTACTTTCTGTTGATGTACTAGACCGGAATGACACGTCAGAATGCATGCAAAACCCTCGTCTGTACGTCCTGGCCAGTAACTCAAACCGAACCGTGATCCTTGCGGTTTGGACGCTTATAGCGTCAAGACTTGGCTTTGATTTCATGTCACAGCCCTGCGCACTAAGGAGTCCGCAGCCAGTGTAGGTCCTATACGCCTGTGATACGACAGACTACTATATCAAAGTCGTACTGGAATCATTAAGGACGCCGGAATACTAAAGCCTGCCGAACCATGTAACAGCCTTTGCAATGACCATCTGAAGATTCTGTTCTCTATATTAAATTCGCAGACCCCAGGCTCCTCTACGCCTCCTCTTAGCACGAGAGAAAAGGGCATGTGTATGTCTCACACCGGCAGCATATCAAGCAGGATCATCAAACATGAGAGAGGCCCGCGCAAAACCACGGAGGTGTGAAGCTGCCAGCAACAAGAGGGCAGAACTCCGATGAACTTGGCAGAAGGCCGTCAGCCAAACGTTGGAACCAAACAACTCGACTTAGAAACATCCTGGTGATTGTCGGAAGCAGCATCTGAAATCTCTGAAACCCTATACCGGCATTGGGCCGTACCTACACCTCCCTCGCACATCACCACACCAACAGAAGCCAGTCGGCAGAAAAGCCTAACATAATCTCAAGCCTGGAACCCCAAACCCTGAATCAGCGGATCCACCCTAAATCGTAGACCCAACCCTAAACCCTAAACCCGAACACCCGAAGACACTAGGGATCCCCGACAGAACCCTTTCACAACTAAGTCTTCTACTCTGGGAGCCTTGCGATCATGAAGCGCAGGGCAAAGGGGATGTTCGTCTCGTAGGACCTCGGGCGGCCTAAAATAGCGGCCTTAATCTTTAAACTAGGCAACTCTCTAGCACATTGTTAAGGAACCGTGGGGAAGAGTATTGGCAAATATTCAGGCTGCTGAATCGCGTGCTTGGAGTGCGAGTTATCCGTCTCATTGTTGAGTTGAAGGGACTCGCAGGGGCACAGGCGGCAGAGGCTTTGTGACTTCAGGGAGTTTCGAGAGCTTGGTGAGCTTGTCGGGAGTTTGTCGGGTCTGGGGATTTAGCGCGTTTTGGGTTGAGGACCCTTCTAGGCCCAACTGTCTGGAATCCTACCTCTCCCCCACAATGGCTGCACGGTCGGATTCCATATCGTGAGGTACTTGGGCTGTAGGTGGGCCACTCTGAAATCTAAAGATGCGTCAGGTGCCCTGAAACTGTTGCCGTGTAGGGTCTTGGAAGTTTAAGGGGTTTTTGCCTTCCACCTAGCTATAAGTTTAAGGGCTTTGGGATTTAGCGTACAAGTAGGGTCTGCAGGATTCTTGGTGGCTAGGGGGCCTTATAACACTGCCCGCTCGCCTTACTTCCTGTTCGGGGTGCTGCCTGAACCCTCTCCACCAATACCTGGAGCTCATACCAGGATCCACTCATCCGCGTGAAGAGTCGAGTCTATGCCCGAGACCCAAATAGAAATCCGAAGCCCAAAACCAATGGATCCCAAACACCAAATCTGAAAACCCTACACCCAAACATCCCCAAACCTTAATCACCCTGTACCCACAACGGCATGCTGTGCTCCAAGATCTCTGCGTGCTCGGCGCGAAATAGCCCTTCTCGAGTCGGAATCCGGCCTCGTCATGGTTTGGAGCTTCTTTGTTCTTTGCGTTGGGTGCTTGAGGGTTTTGAATGTACGAGCTGTGAAAAAACTCAGTGCTTTAGGATTCTAGGGTTTGGGATTATATAGGTGTTTGGGCAAGGCTGGTCTATGGCTTAAGGATTTAGGGCGCAAGTGTTTGAGGTATGGGCGGGTTAATGACCATTAACCTAAACCTAAACCCTGAGCCCTACATGGCCCTACACCCTAAACCCGGTTCATAGCCCCTGACCCCTAGACAAACATCCTAAAGAGGCTTAAAGGTCAAGCTCTAGGCTCGAAGTAGTACGGGCGCGGGGCTTCGATTCAGGCCGCGTCAGGAGCTGTAAGATTCGGCGTTTTCAAGGAAACCCCGGCAAAACCCTCAACCCCTAAAGCCCTAAACCTTAAACCCTGAGTTGAGTGGCTCTATTTTCGGTGGAGGCTCTGAACCCGAAGCCCTGACTCCTAGGGTTCAGATTAGCATGATAGCCCAACTGTGCGTTTTGGAAAGCCAAGCAGCCGTTTACGGTCCTCAAGCCCAAGGTTTAGGTCAAATCGTGTCGGGTTTGGGGCTCAAGAAACCATCAGTTCTGGGGAGCTTTCTACTGTGGTCAGCGTTGCACTTTAAGAAAGAACATCCAGAAACTCAGCTGTTGCCCGTAGACCGACAGAATGTAGGATTCATCTGTTGGTTAAAGGTTTCAGGACTTGAAGGCTAGAGTTTGAAGGCGTGTTGTGCTGCATACTATGCAGGCATCAGGGCTCATAGCTGCGAAGTACACTCGCCGCTCTTGTCGATCTCACGTAGAACAAGACGCTCCAGCACCATCCGCATTTTCTTCTGCAACAGCGGCCCTAGCACTCTCAAAACCTGAGAACCCTATTGGCATGTTTCGGAAAAGAGCACTGAACCCAGTATGGGAAATGACAGCTGCTCATATACACAGCGACCACAAAGAGTTCGGAGTTTGGAGTTTTTGCAGGCCCGTCTCTGATGAATGGCATCCCGAGAAAGTTTGAGGTTCAGGGTTCCACGTTTAAGGCATGAGACGCGGCAAGTTGCCGGTAACCCTCCACTGAAGATGCAGCCTCCTACGAAAATCTTGAAGGGGTCTCCACTTCCCACGCCTGCCTCGATCAGTCTGCGACTCGTCGCGACGAGACTCGGCACTGCTACCACGACGCGCCTTGTGATGAGATTTTGTCTAGGTTGAATGGGCACGGCGGTGCTGTGCACTAAGCCGCCTGTTGAACACAAGAGCACAGATGACTAGTGACACCAGTCAAACTGAAAATCTTCAGTCAGCCTAGATGGCCTAGACTGGTGCACCCGATAGGTACCCAAAGTCCCGAGCCTAGATGTGTGTGACAAAGTGGCTGTTGACGGCATGTTGCACATTGACCTCCTATCATGACACGGTTGAGCAGAGTGCAAGGGTCTAGTGTTGGTTTCAAAGCTTGTAGTGCCACTGCCCCATGATGGGAACCTGCACGATGTCAACGGGACAAAGTAGAATTTAGCAACAGAAACTGAACAAATAAATGCAAATAAAAAAACACGTCTCCATGTCCCTCTCTATCTATACACACACACATACATATATATATATATACATATACGTATACATACCTATATATCTATATATCTATATATCTATGTATCTATATATCTATATATGTGTATGTCTATTTATCTGTTTATCTATATATCTGTATATGTGTATATCTATATATCTATATATCTATATATCTATTTATCTATATATCTATATGTCTGTATATCTATATACCTATAAATCTATTATATATCTATATATCTAAATATCTATATCTGTATATATATATCTATATATATATCTATATCTGTATATATATATATATCTATATATATCTATATTTCTATATATCTATATATCT
>CAJNDV010036889.1:758-21196 GCA_905221635.1 Symbiodinium sp. CCMP2456 | reverse complement strand
GTAGTAGTAGTAGTAGTAGTAGTAGTAGTAGTAGTAGTAGTAGTAGTGGTAGTAGTAGTACTTGTAGTAGTAGTAGTAGTAGTAGTAGTAGTAGTAGTAGTAGTAGTAGTAGTAGTAGTAGTAGTAGTAGTACAGGTAGTAGTACAGGTAGTAGTACAGGTAGTAGTACAGGTAGTAGTAGTAGTAGTAGTAGCAGTAGTAGTAGTAGTAGTAGTAGTAGTAGTAGTAGTTGCAGCAGTAGGAGGAGGATCTGGAGGAGGAAGGTGGTGGCGACAACTGCTATTCCAGAAACTTGTTGCTGTTACTACTTCTTGTTCTTGTACTACTGCACCTGCTACTCCACCATTCCTCAATCAAGTAACCATCCACTGATACCCCATAGGGAAGCGCGTCACCTGCTCAATGAAGGAGTCACGCACTTTGGTGCGGACGCTCAGTTCCAGCTGTGCCACAGAACCGTACCACTCAACGATGCAACCTTCGAGAATCTCCTTGGATAAAAGTATGCAGGAAAAGTCTAAGTCTAAGTCTAAGTCTAAGTCTCTTTTCCCCCGGCGATCAGAGACAAGAGCCGAACTTTGAAGACAGAGCTAGCCAAGGCCAAGGCTCCTTATCGCAAGGAATGGTGTTGCCTCGTGAATCCTTGTGATCTGAGGAACAGCAGTAGCACGTGACTTTCTCAAAGCTGAAGGTGCCAAATTGCTTCTCCGCCTCCATGACAGTCCGCCAGAGTCTCTGGATTAGCCAGATGTTGGGAAACTGAGACAAGACAAACAGGAGTATCCGCATGAAGGCAACCTCATCTGTATCAGGAAGGCTCGTCTCAAAAAGAAGTATGAACGAAGTAGTCATCGCCATGAGGAAGGTCATGGGCACCAAGACGGTGGGCTTGATGACCAAGCGGGTCTGAGGGTCTTCACGATGAGCGTGGAGAAAAGCAGCAAGCTCGAACACACACCATAGCCTCCCCAGAGACTCCAACATCCCTTAATTAAGGAATATACCTCAAATCATATTAGGGATCCTACTATAATTTAAGATATATTCCTTAACTAAGGGATATTAGAGTCTCTGGGTCCGACGACATCAACTCCCTAGGCTCCGATCGCAACCCCCTTCCTGAAGCCTAGGGCTGGCAAATTGGAGAAAGACCTCTGGGAATTCTGGTTTAACTTAAGACGTATGGGTTGAAAGTTTAGCACTTCAAAGACCTCTGGATAAACGACACAGATTTCGATTCAAGGTTCAAGCGTTCTTGTAGGCTCCCCTCGCTGTTCATCTCTTTCCATTCGATGAAGAAGGGGAGCTTTGAGTACGACTCTGTTTCGGGCTTCAGGGAACTTTAAATGCTCAAGATATAGGCCCAAAGCTCTGACATGGGACGTCTACGAGAGGCCTTTGCCCTGGCAGCCTTTTAGCCCAAAGCCACGACATGAGGTTCCGAACTTCCGGGCTGTAGGGAAATCTTTTCGGCCAGCCAAGACAGGCTAGTTGTTTTGTTGCTTCTCCGGCTCGTGCGCAAAGGAACAAGTTGCAGCAGCTCTCAAGCTTTTTGCAACAGGCTTTCCACTTCGCCCGGAGTTGGAGCAAGCAGCCCTAGCTCTCAACCCTAAACCCTTTTTGCATCCAGGACTCCCCTACCCTAAACCCTAAACCCTAAACCCCTAAACCCCAAACCTTAAACGGCCGCCTTGGGGTCGCACCCCGACGCCCTGACCTTCAAAGTATGAACAAACTGGCCTGGAGAGATATGATGGGTCCCAGACCACCACTAGCGTCCGAGACTTCTTGAGGATGGCGCCGAGGTTTAGGATGCCCTCCGCTTTCAACCTTAAGGGGAGCAGTCTTTCGGGTTTTAGGGTTTAGGGAGCAGTCGTTTTTTGCAAAGAAAGCTTTGGGCTGTATAGGGCTTGGAAAAGTGTGGCTTGGAAGTGGCACGTCTCTAACGCCCCAAACTCGTGTCGGAAATTCCGGGACCCATAAAACCCGAGGTTCCACAGCCTTCATTCCTTAATGTAGAAGCCATAGTAACAATAACAATAAGAATAAAAACACCAGTAACCGTTAGGAATAGTAATAGAAACGGTGCTAGTCTTAAAGTACGTAAAATAATACTGTAGTAATGATAAGATTATAACAGTTGGATATTGATTTGAACAGGTTTGGGTAACGGTATTTGATTCCAGTGACCCCTTTAGCCTACCCATTGGCTTCAACTGGAGCTGAATCGAGCTTACCATAACAGCCACCTGTAGTACACAATGTGATGCTCCATGTGGCAACTTGGCGTAAACAGCTTAACCTGCTGAACAGAACGCCGAAAGGAACCTACGAAACCCCTATACAAGACAACCCTTACAAACAAAACCCAACAAAACCGTCCTCAAAACCTCGCGTTCCCACGCCTGCTATCACCTTGATGGATACATGCACGATCCAGGAAGACCTGGTCCAGTTTCGGTCGGGTCAGCAAGGTTTGGTGTTTTGGAGTTTAACTCTCACAACTCGGACAAGCCAGGCGAGGATCCATGTGTTCGCAGTCGGCGTGAAAACAAGATGACTGGTGCTTTGGAGTTTAGGGGTTTCGGATTTACAGGTTGTGGGTTTCGGCGCTCGCGGTCGGACAATCCGGGCGAGGCAAGTTGTGAAAATACGCTCTCGCAACTTGGACGCTGCCAAGCGAGGGGGCCTATCGTTCAAGGGTGTGGGGTTTTGGTGCCTCGGTTCTGCAGCCAAAACATGGGGCTCACTGGAGTGATTGCCCTGAGAAATTAACTAGGAGGGCTCATTACGGCTTATTAGGCTGTAAAATTGAAGCCCAAAGTGATGACGAAGACTGGCCTTGCTCGAGGAGTGCCAAACTACCAGAAATAGCAACGCTGCAGCGCATCCAGTGAGATTCGCCCATGGGCTGAATCTGAACCTCAGAGACACAGGAAGCCCCGCATGCTACTGGCACAAACGGCTGCAAAACCTCACTCCAATAGTGGGCACATGCCGGTTTATGAGCTGCACCATGTCTGCCAGCAGGCTCTCCGCTATAGCCTGGTCCCTGGACTCGTGGCTCCTTGTACCTTGTCATGCCGAGTGCTTGGGAAAAGCAATACAGGTCTCACGTGCTGTCGTGTCACAAGATATATGCCACTGATGAATGTCATGCTGCCGACCCAATGGTAATACTAGTACTAATATTATTATTAGTATATTACTACTACCATGCATATTGTTATTAGTATTATTATTATCATTGTTCTTAGTAGTAGTAGTAGTAGTAGTAGTAGTAGTAGTATTCGAGCCAAAGATCTGCTGTAACTACTTCTCCTACTACTACTACTACTGCTGCTGCTGCTGCTGCTGCTGCTACTACTCCTACTCCTACTCCTACTACTACTACTACTACTACTACTACCACATACTACTACTATAACTACTACTACTACTACTACCACTACTACTACTACTACTGCTACTACTACTACTACTACTACTACTATTGCTCCTACTGCCGCTACCACCGCTACGACTCCTGCTGCCGCTAGTTCCATGCTAGTGAAAAACTCATGCTACTGATAAGGATGTAACCTTGCGAATAACAACAATAGTACTGATAGTATCAAAGAGAAGTGGACAGTGACTCTACAACTGTTCCTGTCATTACTAGTCGCAATCTTAATGCTAGTTTAGTGGCAATATTTACGTGAATATCAATGCAGGGAAGCTTAATGTTAATATGGATTTGAATACTAATATCGTATGAGTGTTTCTTTTCATCAAAGAAAAGCTCTTACAGCTACAGCTTCAGACTGCCAGCGCCCAAATTGACCCAGTTGAAGGTGTGCATGGACAAGGTCCGGGCGATTCAACGCAAGAGAAAAGACAGCCTGCACTCGTGATAGTAGAAGTAGGTAAAGTAGGACGTGTAGTCCCAGCTGCCATCCTGGTAGAAGGTCTGTGTACGAGAGATATCCAGCGACCAACGCCACAAGTGTGCCACCCACGCATGCAGCACGCCCGTTTTTGAGCATGAGTAGCAGCCACACCTGCAGTGCGGAAATGTGGCAAGCTAACCTTTGTATGCAGCTTGCTTAGAAAGAAGAAACTCGAAGCGACAGAACCTGACTACCATAAGCAGTTCACAGGAAAGCCCACTGCGCCGAACAGAAAAACCGAGTACACACAGGCCAAAAGATTAAAGTTTAAGGCTCCAAGACGGGAACCTCCACAAGTGCCCATCGCCAAAGCCCCTGGCCCCAAAGCCCTCAGCAGTTCAACCCCTGGCCCCAAAGCCCTCAGCAGTTCAATGTTCCAACTTGGGAAGCGAAGCTTTGCCAAGCCCGGCCAAGGCTTTGGAAGCTTTGGGAGCCCCGCGGCTCACTGAAGGCTCTCGGCCTACACCCTACTTGGAGGATCATGGGACTTAGTAAGTAATTAAGTCCCTTAATTGGGGTTATAAGTATAGTTGCCCTAATTATAACCCTACTTACTAAGTCCCATGATCCTTTAAGTACAGTTTAGGTCAATCCTTGAGCTGGCTCGGAGGGGTTGGATGCGGGTCCCGGGCTTCCTTTCCAGGGTTCTGGGGGATTGTAGGGCAGACTGAGTCTGAGATTGTTGGGTAGTTGTGGCGCGAGGGGTTCGAGGGGCTTGAGGGAGGGGCTGGAGAGTTCATGTGTGCAACCTCCCATCTCCGAAACATCCTGAAGGCTCGGCTTCGAGATGCGGCCTTGAAAAACACCATGCTCTGCCAGCTGTGTGACCAGAACTCATCGATGGAGTCCACCTGCCCCGTGCTCAGACAACTTCGAATTCACGGTACGGGACCTGCTATTGCCTCTTCCGACTGATCGAACCATCGTCACCGTCCTCCTCCTCTTCCTCCTCCTCCTCCTCGTCACAATCAACACTACCATCGTCGTCATAATCACGTCCTCTCTTCAATGCCTCACCCTGTCATCGACATTACTATCAACATCTATCATTACCACCACCACCAACAGGTCACCAACATCATCACTATCATCATCTTCACCGTCTTCATCTTCATCTTCGTGTTGATCACTACCACTATAATTATCAGCATCACGCCCAGCACTCCATATCAACCCATCCCCCATATTCCCACCACCATAACCACCATCATCATTATTACCATCACCATCATCACGATCATCGTCAATATCACCATGAGCATCATCATCATCATCACTATCGAATCGGCGTCACCATCTTCCTCGTCGCCGGCAGCACAAGAAATAATGCCCACATTGCAACTGGCAGCTTACTAGAATGACAAGGTAGTGCTTCCGCAAAGCTCCGGGCTTCAGTGGGTTCAGATGCCAAAACCGCGTGCATTTGCCTGGGAACTCAGAGAGTAGAGCTTCTCTGGATCCATACGGCGTCCTCGAAGAACTTGGCCGAAGCTTCTCAGTATTGCCCAGGCAGGTGCAGCACGGATGAAGCTGGCAGCGTCATTACCTCGGATTGAGTCACGGTTCTCAACCGTAAAGTTTTACGCTGGGGTGTCAGGCACACCCGCGAACTTGACCCCTGAATCAGCTCCAGGCGCTGTCCATGTCAGCCACAGCATTCACCACTATCTGCATCTCCACGGGCACGAACTGTCGTCGGTGCGGTTGCTCCTCCGGGGCAACTACGTTTGCCTGGGCTTGTGCGGAACCGCATGCAAAGCAGTAGCGAAAGCACACAGCTCTAGTGTCCGGCAACGCATCGGGGTTGATAATCTCCGGCTCGGTGGTGACACCTTCCGGTGTGATGGGTGGTGCATCGCCATCGGCTGCCATGGCTGTCTAAAAGCCGAAACAAACTGAGACTCTGCCTAAGGCAGGCGGCCTCTCTTCAGCTTCTGAGCCGATTCATTCTGGAAAGACGGCCAATCTATCTGTCTTGATTCTTGTCGAAGGTTGCAGGGTTCAGCGGCTCAGTGGCTAGAGTATCTGCGTGTCTTCTGAAATACGTTCCAGGTTTACTGCCGGGAAACGAGCGATGCTCTTGCAGCTCCCGGCTTGGTGACAGACCCCATAAGGTTCATGGGAATGTGCGACTGGGTTTGGGTTCTGCAGGGCACACGCGTAGTTGATGATGGCAAGCGAAGACCGGCATGCACCCGAATGCGCCCGAATGAAGGGAGGCGAGGGCTCAGCGCCGGGCGCTTCTGGAGCAGAGGAATTGGACTCGGGCTTTGGGACGTCAGAATGCGACGCTCATGATTTACGCCGACTGAACATGCAATTCATCCCGCCATCCCGCCAAGGAATTCCAAGGAAACAAACGAAACGCCCCAAATGGCGTGAACTCAGAATTTCAACCCGTGTTCATCCCTCTCTCTGCCCTGCCATCCTCATCGGGCGAGCTAGCTTTCGACTAAGCCGGCTAGTCATGGCTCGGGGCCACACTCAGAGCCGACTTGATAACGACAACAACCAATATGACAAATTAGAGTGTAAACCCAACCAACAAGGCACACCATGACGTGATTACACTTTCCCAGCTTCAGCTGCGTCCTAGGGAGCCCATGACCTGGACATAACCTATATACTTTTGTTACTCCCAATCGAGGCTACGAGCCCGAAGCCCTGCAGGACATCTGAAAACCGTGACTCCTTGCTTTTCTCTGCCGGGGAACTGGCCAAACTCGAGGTACAACTTACGGGTGAAACTATGCATGCAACGGCGAAACCTTTCGCAGTGGCATGCAGGGGCAGTCCGAGACGGCATCCACAACCCAGCCTCTTAGCGGCTTGTGGAGGCACACAACCCAACTCCCCCGACCCATTGCATGCGGCTCAACCCGCTAAGCCTGGGCCGTAGCCCAGTGCAACAGGCACGAAACAAAGCAGACTCATAAGAATGGCCAAGACCTCATTCGTAAACCGATCTTTCTCGTCCGAAATAAATCGAGGTTTGCGGAACTCTCGGCCGCGTAATCAAGTCACCGATTCGGATGCAATGCGGGGGGAGCAGAACCGAACTTCGGACTCACGTCTGCCCGAACGGAAACGATGCATTAGACGACAATGTGAAGGAGTGCCACACTCCTGCACCTTTTTAGAGAAGCCGCGTATTATATACATACAAAAACAATACAATACAATACAATACAATACAATACAATGCAATACATTACATTACATTACATTACATTACATTACTTTACTTTACTTTACATTACTTTACATTACCTTACATTACATTACATTACCTTACATTACATTACATTACGTTACATTACGTTACATTACATTACACTACATTACGTTACATTACATTACATTACATTACATTACATTACATTACATTACATTACGTTACAGTATATTACATTACATTACATTACATTACATTACATTACATTACATCACGTACGTACATTACAAACGATACATACAAGCATACATACAAACATACAAACATTCTTACATATACACATGCATACATGCATACATACATACATACATACGAGTGATAATCTATCTCAGTAGTGTTACCCCAACGGCTGGCTATACCAGTAGAAGTTGAATATCAGGTGTTTATGAATATGATACATGTTGCCTTGTTAACTGAGCAGTATTGAAATATGACGCAAAAGACTTAGAAATAATGATCACACATTGGTCCAACATCGGATGCTAGCTCTAACAGAAGCAATAACATATACATGTATACGTATATATATGTATATATATATATACATACGTATGTATATTGTGTGTATGTATATATATATATATGTAAACGTTATACATACAACATAACTACTCTTGGAATAGACATCTGGTATTGGGAATTGAGAACTCGTAACTCATACCTACTTGCGTCGAATGAATGCGCGAGGAAATTATTGAGCCGTGAACCTGTAACACATTGTGAATTAAGATTAGGTGAACTATCTGCTACTTATGACTGGGTACTACATGAACATTCGCTGCACATTAGCTGCTTGAGTGCTTAACTGTGTGCAAATACCAATGCACAGCATGCCGGTGCCATCTAGATCTTGACTGTATATTAACGAATTGTTGGATTGGTCACTTGTGATCTGCAGATGATAACCGAGAGAAGTACACTAACACGGATCCAACTTCCTGCTTCGTGAGACCAGAAAGTAGACATAGCTGTATGGTTCAGTACTGACCATCAAGTAGGAACGTTGCCATACTGATATTCGAACATGCAGAAGCGAATGGGTGCGCGACATCCCAGTCAATAAAGAACTGGCTCCGGAGAGCGCGCGAGGGCTTTGTAATGCGGACAGTCGGTTTAGGACTGTTGCTTAAGCTTTTAGTAAAGATGTTTGGGTTCTCCGATTGTGCGGCTTTAGGGCTTCTGGTCCAAGGAAAACTACTGAGAGAGTAGTCGAACGGCCACGGGCCCGTCTAGGCCACTCGGGGCTACCTTTGGGTATCGTTCTCGTATCGTTGTGTACCACAGCTTCATCTCGACAACCCCCGGCCCTTACCAAAACCCAAACTCCCGACACCCTCTCTTGAACGAAATAAGGAGGCCAAAGTTATCATGGCAACATTGCTGTATTGAGGGTATCGTCTTGAGGGCGTCACCTGTCGTTTCACAGGTCACGGCTAGCATCCGCAATCTTCGACATACGCCTGCCTTAAATCCAATATACGATAATCTTGACTCTATCTCATAATATAGATAAACACATAGATAGGTGGGCAGGTGGATAGATAGACAGATAGATAGATATGCTCGAGTATCTCTCTCTGTCTGCATATGTACACACACACACAGACACACTCTCTGTATATACTGTATACATATGACGTTTTGAGGGTAAACTGTACCTACAGTCTGCGAGGGAGGATGCTTGGCACTGCTTCTGTGCGTGCACGGCACAGAGCTACCCAGTGCAGCCGTGGATCACGGGGACAGCGACTCCCTTGCCCTTGCAGCCCCAACAAGACTTTGCACCGGTTCCTTTAAGAATGCAGCCGCGCAGATAAAGAGCTCAAGTTGCTCATCCCATAATATGACATGCTCATTTCGCAATGATGATCAGCGCATATCAGTCACCCTGGCAACTCGGAGAGGCCTGCTACGTTGCGTGTGCACCGGGGGCCCCTCTTTTTGGACACGGTGGGTTGTGGGCTACTGACATGAAAATCTGCGGAGTTCGCTCTTACTAGAAGCGATCGCTACACAGCCAGTTCGGGTTTTGAGATTTAGAGCGGTGGGGCGCTGACCCCGTTATACTCCATGGCCCTTCGAAGCGCTACTTGTGGCTGGGGATCAAAGAGTGCATGTCCCGGGCTCATTGGCTTACTTCCAAGCACCGGGGGAAGCCGCTATGGGGAAACTCGTTACCTTCAGCATCCAGCATTTAGCATGAAGATGAGACCGTTGACGCAAAATGGTGCATGGCGGCATGAAGATCGCGTGTCACTTGGCTCCCATCTATACAGATTGACAACGAGGTTTCTTTGCAGATGGCCGCTGCTGGCCATGACTGGATCCTCCTCGGGGCACACGGTTGTGCGAAGCACCGAAAACGCGGGTTGCTGACAGTTTAGTTTTGATTGATTAGGTGCATGCCTCACAGCTTTAAGCATGAGACTTTTGTTGACTTGCGTGTCTTTGCCCAGCATGCACCCTTCACAAAGAGGCTGTGGATCGTGTTTCTGCCTTGGAAAAACAGTCGTGCTCCTGCCACTGTTGTGCGCAGAATTTGGGTGGAACGAGTGTTCCCATGTTCTGGGGTGCCAGGCGCCCTCCCGGCAAAGACAGCATGTTGGACTAGCAGGGTGGTCTGCGCAACGGCTGTTTGTGATTGCTGAACGGGAAAGTGGCAAGCATGAAGCTAGGCCAAGGAGCGTTGAAAACAGCTTCCCAGAGGTTCTTGCGGAGCTGCTCGGTCTCTGCCACCCTGCAACAAATAAGCGATCCGCACATGTTAGAACGCCCAGACCCCAACAGTACCCCTTCGATCAACAAACAAAGCTAGACGAAGCAGGCTCGTCAACAAGGCAAGCAAACAGTCAGCCCCACCCAACTGGCCGGAGTTGGTCTCGGATGGTTTTGAAGCCTCTTCTGAGCATACTACCAGTTCCTACCAGACCTGAGGTTTGATTTACAAGGGTTGCGGAACCTTCCGTGACCCTCCTAAACCCATCTTGAGTGTTTGTGACACCAATCAAACCCAACCCCCACCCCGCTCCCCCAAACCCTTGAACACTGTCTCTGCACAAGGATCACCACGACCACCACCACTACCAAGACCACCACAGAAGCAACTGCAGCAACAGCAAGAATCGCCCCTTCCTGCCTCCTATGATGCGCCGCCGTGGTGCGGAACGGCCAGCTGGAGCATAGCAGCTGCAAGTTGCTTTTGTGTCCCAAGAAGCATATGACGGACCGCATCCGTTCCCCTCTGTCCGACACTTTTTGGTTGGGTCCTGCTGCAAGTACCGGACCACGAGATCACGACACCTGAAAGTCTACCTTGCAGGAGCTTGCAGAGTGTCAACTCCGTCGAGGCATCGAATTCGTTCTGTGCAATCCATCGGGGTTCCTTAATATTTCAGAGAATAACTATATAATATACCCCAAAACCTATTCTAATCATTAAGGCCCCTACATTTAAGTCCAAATCCCCGGCTTAAAAAAAGCGGTGGGTCGACAATCAGATGAGAATCCAAGGCCCAGGTCCGATGAAAACCTGCCAAACAGTTTAGGGTTTAGGGTTTAGGGTTCCCTAAACCCTAAACCCTAAACCCTATCATGTCGCATCAGGAAACTCATCTGAGCATCAGACCCAAAGGGTCTAAGTACTTATGTGGTAGGTACCTTGGGGCCCAAAATGTCTACGATATGGGTACTTAGACCCTTTGGGAGAGCTATCTGAAGATGCTTTAGCACAAGAAACTAGCTTCTCTCTCTCACGGTGCACGTTGCCGACAAGAGGAGAGCCCAGCGATCCACGACCGGACTTCCCTGCGATGGCCCTGCATACTGGAAATTTTCTCTGCAGAAATCCTCTCAGCAGTAGCAGAGTCTGCAGCAGTCGTCTATTCTTTTCAAGACCTAATCCAGGGCGGCAGCATAATCGTCAGAAAAGACCGGGGACGCGGGGAGGTACCCCAATTCTGCCCTGAGCCATCTTGTATCATGAAAGCTTTTGAACCGGCTGTTGGTCCGTCTGTCTGCCTCTCTGTACATGTGCTTGGCTCTGTCAACTTCGCTCTTTGAACCCTGTGGCCCAGGGGCGGCCCGGCTGGGCACATTGAAACTGGGGAAACCCAGAGGTTTCTTCTGAAGCAAAGGATGACGAGTCAAGAGTATTCTTCAAACCGCATCCCGCTGTCCAAAGGGTATAATTATGCTAGAAATAAGCTGATTCCGGCTGAGGCATACTCCCAAAAGCATCCCTCGACTGATTCTGGGCTCCACCCAATGGCAGACTTGCAGGTCGCATCGCTTCAGACAGCGAAAGCGTCGTGCTGGAAGTGTCCCACATACCTGATGGTTTAGGGTTTAGGCTTCAGCGTTGCATCGGTGCGTGCAAGACACCCACCGACTACAGTAGTGGCCACTGTTGGAAACCTTGCTGAAATGCTTCGTCGACTGAAGCAGGCATTGCAGCTCAAAGTTGGCTGGGAAAGACACTGAACGACTGGGATGTATGATCCCACAACCCTGTAAAAGGAAGCGATTCTCTGACAGGCTCCGGCCACGCTCTCTCACAGCTGCCGAGGTGGGTGGTGCTGAGACGCGACGTTCAATGACCACTACAGCACGTCCGTGCAGCAACAGGGTAGCCAACCATATCTGCGGATGCCAAACTTACACTCATAAGTCAGACACGTGCCTCGGGACGTGCTTGCTGCCGAACGTCCTCGGCTATGCGTCCTGCAATGCTGCAATGGGCACGACCAAACCATTCGGATGTTGGTGCTCACTCGAGCTCTAGTGTCTTTTTTTGCACCTCACCATGCCGATCTCAGCTTCAAAGTCGAGCTGCCCTGAACCCAAGTCCAGGCTGCATCGTGGTGGTAAGTTAGACCGCTGAAGTCCTCATGCTCGAGCTATGCCGCGGCTTCGGTTTTCGACCTAAGTTGTCTCAGATTTGCACTCCACCGGCCAGTCGAGCCATTATCACGGCTAATGGCATGAACCCTAAAACTACCCTAAACCCTAAATCCTAAACCCTAAACCCTAAACTTAGTTTTGGTGCTCTGGCCAACCTGAACTCCAAGCAGCTAATCCCGACTACGGACTTGATTAGGAAGCCTAGCCTCGGCGCAGGCTCAGCCGAGTCAAAAAGTTGAAAGGGTGCAGCAGCTTCAGCAGTTGAGTTGTCAGAACCGGATGCGACATCGCAGCATTCCAGTCTCAACTGACAAGGGCGACAATAGCCAATAGAAGAAATGGCGCTCATGCGGCAAGACTTCAGGAACCGCGAATACCGGCTGCAGCGAAACACGTTTGGTACAAGACCATCCGAGTGATGTTTCGTCCTAGAATCCGGCCAAAACTGTGCCAGTGGATGCCGTATTTCCGGGTGCAATCTGCACGGAGACTGCCTGCTTCGGGCTCCTCTTGCACGACAGACTCTTTCATGGTTTAAGGTCGCCTGTTTATTTCGCTCCTTCAATGTATCGTGCTTCTGGACTTATGGATGTGGTAATGCCAGGCACTCGGGGCAATGTTGCACGGTGACGTTTTCGAAAAACGACGAGGAGGGGAGGTGCAACCGGCCAGGTACAGTGATGGACATTCTGGTCGAAATCCACCCAAGAACGTATACAGATTTAATTGAAGACCCTGCAGCCCAAGCCAGGCAGCGAATATTCCTAGGACTTCCGAACATGTCTGCCACCCAAGATGCCGTCTGCGGTTGGGCGAATGTCAGAGACCGAAAGCTCCTGCCCGCTTTTTCGTGATCAACTCGAGGCAGGGTGTAGGGTTTAGGGTCTGCAATTTCGAGTTTAAAGCTCTGGGGTCTTGGGATTGTGGCATGTGTCGAATTTAAGGGCTGCAGAGCTTAATGTTTCAGGGTTGTCGAGTTTAAGGGCTGCAGAGCTTGGGTCGAGCGCACGACCATTACTAACACTAGCAGTCACTAGCACCAGTAAACTAGTGCGAGTGCGACTACAACAACTGCGACTAATTCAACAACTACGGCAGCAGCAACACTGACTACTCCTACTCCTCCTCCTCCTCCTCTACAGTACTGCTACTTTGCTGCTACTGCTACTGCTACTGCCACTGCCTACTGCTGCTACAGCTACAGCTACAGTGAGCTACAGCTACTGTCGACTGCCCCCAGCTGCTGCTGCTACTGCTACTGCTACCAGTGCCAATGCTACTGCTACTACTGCTTCTGCCGTCATGACAACTGTGCAAGAAGCTACGGCGACTACGACCACGGCGGCTACTAGACAGCCAGCCAGCCAGCCAGCTATCTACTCGCTACAAGTGCGGCACGTGCGCTTGTCTTAACACGAATGCATTCTATGAGCACGCCTACTACAATGTACAAGTTCTTGATCTTTTTTGTTGCTAGTGCTACTGTTCATTTGCTATTCCAACGTGTGCTCTCTGGTCTATGCTGCTACACCCAGGTCGGGTTTGGGAGATGCCCCGTGACGCTTTACGCTGTCCTTCATAGCAGAGTCCACTGTGGAAAGTGAGCTCTGCACTGCCCGATCAGTTGCCTCCAAGACGGACTGCTTTAGAACCTGATGCTGGCCGTCCGCATGCAGGCTTGAAGGCACGGCCGCACAAATGCAACTTTCTCACTGCTAGCTCAAAGCGCTCATGCTTTCCAGAAGCGGGAGTTTGGGCTTTGCTGGAGAACTGCAATTGAGCAGCTGGGGCTGTGGACGTCAGCATGTGCTACTCGATACAACTTCCACCAATGGTGCCAACTACCTGTCCGCAACTTCTCCTGCCTCCACCGCATTTCGGAACGCCGATTCAAGGGCCTTCTCCTGCATCTGCAGAGCCTCCCGTTCGATCCAGTGCTGCTCCTGACAGGAGTCGTGATTTCTAGTCATGACTCATTGCGGAAAGTCTGTTCTCCACAGCCGAAGACACGGAAATTGGAGGCAGACACTGTGAACCTGACACGTCGCAGTAAGCCAACCCGACTGTGGTCCAAGGTCACCCATGCCCTTCCATTTGGGGCAGTCCTTGAGCAGCGAAGGCAAATGGGCCTTCTGGGAGAGAGGCGGCTGCTCTACTTTTTCCTCCCAGGGTTGCAAAAGCTTTGGGCACCATGCTGCTGGCACTGAATCCAAGCAGAATCATGCGGCATAAAGACTGGCGGCTGTGTTGATGATACGACAGGGAGAGCCAAGGAAAAAGTCAGCCAAGCAGGAATCAGCCTCGACATAACTCCAGCTGTGGCTTTAGCACAATGAACGAAGTTTGAATTGCGAAATTGGCGGTAGAAGGCAATGAGCCTCAGCCATTTCATCCTCCACCCACTCAAGCTCTGTGGTTGTCGCCTGTACTCAGGGGCTGGACGCGGCACAAGAACTTTCAGAACACCCTCTCCACTCTCGGCACTACCAGTCACTACTCCCTCATGCTGAACGGTGCACAGCAGTCGAACTTGCGCACCCTCTTCGGTCAATTCAACGGCAATGTCATCAAGTGGATTGTAGAAGGAAGCTTGAAGGGCAAGTGGCCGTGTCCATAGTCTTGTGCTTCAGGCTGAGCTGCTGCATCTGCTTGCTCAGCATGGCACCTGGCGCACCTGGCCCGAGGCCACGAGGAAAGGAAGCGGAAGCAGCAGCAGAAGCGCCAACAGTAGCAGCACCACCCCGAATGCCCACCATCAGCACCAAAGCCACAACAGCAACAGCAGCAGCAGCAACAACAACAACAACCACCACAACCAACAACAACCACCACAACCATAACCACAACCACAACCAACAGCCAACAACCAACAGCCAACAATCACAACAATGGCAACAACAACAGCAGCAACAACAACAACCACGACAACCAACAGCCAACAACCAACAGCCAACAATCACAACAATGGCAACAACAACAACAGCAGCAACAACAACAACAACAACAGCAGCAACAACAGCAACAGCACCAGCCACAGCAACCACACCACTACGGCCACCACCGGCACCGCCACCACCAATACAACCGCCATCACCAACGCCACCAGCACCAGCACCAGCACCAGCACCAGCACCAGCACCAGCACCAGCACCAGCACCAGCACCAGCACCAGAACCAGCACCAGCACCAGCAACCACAACACCAGCAACAACAACTACTGCACCTACACCTACACCCGCAGCAGCAGCGACGACGACAATGACGTCCGCAACATCACAACCACCATTGTCTCCACGACAGGCCACACCAGTAGCTCGTCGTCATGACGCATGTTGCGAAGGAGAAGAAAAGCCACACGGCTCTCATGGCTGTTGCAAACTTCACACGAGCTTTCTCTTTACGCCTTCCAATGCCGAAAGGTTCTGCCCCTGCCCCTGCCTGTGCTCACGCGGCTGCAAAGGCTATCTTGATGGCCTGTGCCGGTTAGACGAAAAAGCATCAACAGAAGCAGCTTCTTCTGAGTGCTGATACTTTTCAATAACATGCTTCTCATTTGTTCGTCAACAGTCAATGTTTCAGGTGTCTTGCAGACATAAGCCGACTGATCTCTCGGTAGGTCGTAGACTCCGGGAGCAACATCTCCACAGCTTCACACTCGAAACACCTCGGGGCTGCACTAACCTCCACGCTCTGAATCACAGATCCAGTCGTTGAAGCTCCAGACGAAGGTCCACGCTTGCCCGTCGCCAGGCTTTTGGAAGGCCGGATTTACTCAGGCCGGCATTCTTCTGCTGCTCTCATTCCAGTTTGGGAATTGCCAGATAAACCGCAGACCACTGTGCGAAACGAAACAAGCAGCAAGGATAGTCATTGCAAAGTTGCGCCCGAGACTGGATCAGTGCAGCGACGTTGGGTTTGCTTACTGGGTGCTGAGAAGAGAGTGCTGTCGAATGCAGTAAATGTTTCTGCGCCAATGTCCTTCCGCGTCTCAAAGCCTTGCAACCAAGTCCAGCCGGAAACTGTCTTTTCAATCTGCAAATAAAATAGCTTCTAGTAGGTCTTAACATCGTGCCTCGCAAGTACTGCTGTCTAAATGCCCGGGAAAGCCGATGTTGAAGCGCAGTTCCACGGCTCGTCATGTACGTTGTTGCAAGCAGATCCTCTAGCAATGCTGAACCAATATACTGAGTACTGCATGAAATGAAAACTCTGGGTTGCCATACCGGTACATGTCTGGACAATTCGGGACAGTTTTACGACCACATGTCCTGGAGGATTGCCGTGCCGGATAGGCATCGGGAAAAGGCGGTCGACGAGCCTCTACACCCAGCGATCTGCCGAACAATTGGGCCGGCGTCCGCTTTCGGATCTTGTAGAAGATGTCCCAAATACAAAGTTTTAACAACAAAGTATAGCCAGTCTCCACAGCTAGCCGTAAGCTGCGACAGTTTTTTAGAAATTACACCAAACCGCGCAAGACTGCGCTCATGACCCTAGTAAGAGAATGCCGGAGTCAGGAGACGCGAGCAAGAGATGACGCACCGAACGCGGAACAAATACAGCACAGAAGACTTCAACACATATGCGAAGCCGGCCTACTTCCAGATCAGCCTGCTCGGTGCTGCACTCCGATGCGAAGCTGCAGGAGGCCCTCTGCGAAGCTTCAGTGTACAATGTTGTATGTGTGTATATATACTTATCTGCGTGCATGCTGCATGCACATATGTATAACCTTCTAGTGTGCACTCTTCTTGAACTGCAGTAAAGACTATGTACTACCTATGACATGTCTGTTGGCAACATTCGATTTTGCAGAAACTGCGCCAGGTCTACATACGTACATGATAATATGTGAGGACGTGCGTGCATAAATATAAATATATATATATATATACACATAAATTTCAAGCAAAGATGAATACATACATATGCAAGTCTGGCATTACATAAACAACATTTCAAGTATGCACATCTACAAATGTAGGAGTGCTGTCAGCACGCATCAAACCAGAAATGCAAAAATGTTCCAGCATTATGAAAGAATACAAACTTGTGCTAATAGGTAAATGTGAGTAATAACAAGCACATGAGTCATCAAATAAACAAACCGGTAACTAAGGAAATGCAAGTGTGTCTATATATCCGTGCACAGATAGACATATGTATGTAACCATATGTATGTATGTACATGTGTATGTACGTACGTATGCATGTGTGTATGTGCGTATCTATGTATGCATGTATGTATGTAGGTATGTTTAATGGGAAGGTACATGCGATGTCTTCTGGCCCAATGCACACAGCGGACCGGCAAAGTTTATCATCCCCAGAACACATAATGCTTCGACACATACCAACTTCCCAAACACTTCCTACACTTCATGCTGCGAATGGCACTCTGCAAGCAGAAGCAAAACTTGGAAGGTTGGGTTCTGAAACAGGGGGTAAGCTCACTTAGGGATCCTCTTATATATGCCGCTCACGGCCTACAAGAGTTTTCTGAAACGCCCGAAGTGTTCTGACAGCGGATAAGCCAGGGCCCCCGTCCCGGACAGATAGCGTAGAACGCTGTTCATCCTTGCAGATCTGTGGGTGCACTGCAGTAGTCAGACGGAAAGCAATAACACGTGCATCGCGATGGGAGGTAGCCTGGTGCCGACTAGTACCATCTGCAAGCTGCGACGAGGTGGCAAACGACAGAGGCATCGACGTATACATAGGACAGCATACTGTCTGACATGCCACGCACTAGAACATGGCCCTGGGGCTGTGCTCTTCTCTACCGGGATATGAGCCATACGTCACCGTACAGTACTCTTCTCTTCCGAGGTATATGTATGGACATGCCGTCATGGCCCAAGACCGTGATGCGGCCCAGTTTCTCGTCTAGGTGCACTGCCAAAAGCTCCTGGGCCAATACATCCCTTTCTTCTGAAACTGCAGATCAGACGAGTATCAGTGGCCGGTGGCCTCTCAACCTTTAGTGACGCCTTCTGGTTTTTGATTGTCGATGGATGCACTTGAAGTTCGAGTCTGCAACTGGACACCCAGAACATACTCGCGTTTCTTGAGGAGGAGCTTGCCGCTTTTATTGTGGATTTTGCGAAACCGTCTCTGATCCTGACCGCACGCTTTAAGGAAACATCAGCCGGGAATAGCGATGGCTTGGAAGATACCTCAGGGATCTTGAGAAAACTCGTGGGGCCTCCCAATTTAAGTTCATTGAGGGGTTACGAGGGTCAGGGCTTCAGGGGAAAGAGGTCTCCGCCAAGATGCAAAGCGGGCATCGACGGAGCCGACGAACCTCGTCGACTCACTTCTCTCTCTACATTGGCCTTTAGTTTCGTGATCCGGGTTTCTCTGGGATCAGTCGTATGACTTGACGGTCTGTCCTATGGTCCCTGTAGTCCTGAAAGCCTCACAGGGGCTTGGGAACGAGGGCTAGGACTTGAGGGAACAAGACACCCAGGTCATGGAAGGTTCACAGACGTTTCTATGTCGGGGCCAACATGGCCGCGCAAGCTGCTGGATTGATCCAGCTCCAGAAACAACAGCAATCCACGAATTGAACCCAGTCGCTCTTCATGTCGCCGCATGAGCCTCATCATGTTGTACTTGACAAAGCGCGGCGCTGTCCTAGGCTCTGGGTCTTAGACTGGGAGAGTCATGGATAATGAAAGACGATGCATGAGGAAGTCTAGCGGCCAGCTTGGCAGAACGGAGGGCATGAGACATCAAGCTTGTAAGCTTGTCAGCTACCGGTGCAGGCATTCCCAGCCCGCACAACTACTGAGCCGCAGGGCTCAGCAGCAAGCCTGGATCAATGTCTCGGTGTTGCAAACACACATAACTGATATATTGAATCGTGCTGTTGTGCAGTGCAGTATTTAAGCCACACTGCATCATGCGATGACGTACCAATGACGAGATGCTACAACACCTTCCACTATACCTCTTCAGTTGGATCGTTCTCTCGCTTGGAGGATCAGCGAACGAAAATAGATGTACCTCTGTCAAGCACAACGAGAAAGGAAGGACTCTGCTGCTAGGCACCAAAACCCTAAACCCTGCTATCTAAACGGGAAGTCTCAAGTTTTGTGAAGCGTACGCAAGCTCCGCCGAGGGTCTTGGAGTCCCTCACCCATCGGCTGAGCGGCGTGACGAATTCCATAACGTTGACCTGTCCCTGACCTTCGGCTCGTCCATCTGCATATGTACGTACTTGGGTAGATACACCTACACACACATATACATATATACACATATGTATGTATATATATATATATATGTATATATATATATATATATATATATATATTGTGAGCATGTAAATGTGCATATGCACCTGTGCATGCATGCATGCATGCATGCGTGCAAGGATGCAAGGAAGTAAGTAAGTAAGTAAGTCTTCATGTCTGTATGTTATAATAATGGTTTTCAAGAAGGAAGTAAGTACCGTAAGTAAGTGGGTACAACGACGATTGGTGTTGTTACAGTATGCCCACATGTAGACGCAAAGGCCAAGCAAGCAACAAATACGAGCCCGGAGCGTGGTCAGTAGAACAGTAGGACCACTAGAACGATACATGATTTTTGCGCACAAAACGCAACCAAAGCAAACACATACATATGTGTGTGCAGATAAGCTTGACTAGTGCTTTGCTTCTTCTTCTTCGCGTCCTACACAACAAACCTTGCTAAGCTTGTTACAAGATGTGCTTCATAGCCATCTACTTGCTGATCTACTTGCCGAAGTCCTTGAGCGCAGGGCCCGCCCGTGAGACGAGCTTTTCAGGCATGACTTAAAAAATCAAATCAAATCAGGCTCTATACTATGTTGAGCTCAAGACTTGCAAAGTTCCTCAAACTACCAGCCTGTCAACCGACTGATGGGAGCTGGGATTAAGGGGACCCTTGGGGATATGGACCCTCTCAATAAGGTTCCCTTTAAGAGAGCCAAAAGTAAGGTTCAGAAGGGGTGCCCTTTAAGGGGTACCTCTAATAATACTACCGAACTGACAACAAGCAGGGAGATGTGGTCAGCAACCGCTGAATGCTGAGATGCTCCTTATGAATCCAAGGACCGCGACCAGAGATTGCTCTTTTAGGGTTTAGGGTTTAGGGTTACAGATACTGAATACAGCAGAAACGCACAATAAGCTTCAAGACCGACGTCACTATCATCAGTAACACGTGAATCGCAGGATTTATGCCGACAAGACCGGCAAACAAACCGCATCATCATTAAGAACAACAGTGGCAATAGCTACGCAATATACATATATATATATAGATATAGATATAGATATAGATATAGATATAGATATAGATATAGATATAGATATAGATATATAAATATAGATATATAAATATAA
>CAJNDV010036888.1:9831-20852 GCA_905221635.1 Symbiodinium sp. CCMP2456 | reverse complement strand
GCCGCGCACCTCGTCGTCGGGCCCGCTGGGGTGCACTACGAGTTGGAGGCCCGCGCGCAGGACAGAGCGCAAGGCTCCCCGGACACGCGCAGGGGCGGACTGCAGCGTGAGGGCGCGTTGCCGGCTGCAGGCAGACGGCATCAAGTGATGCTAAACCGATGCGCATGCCCGCCTCAGAGGCGGTACAGGCACGCTCCCGACGGGTGTTCGGATGCGCGTGGTTTCGGGGCTGCTCGGGGACCCCTGCGGCGGTCGGTCCTGCAGGAGCGGTCGGAGGTGGGTCTTCGGCAGTGGGAGCGGCTGCTGCGGCTCCGCGCCTGCGTCCCCGACCCCGGCGTCCTCTTCCGGCGCCACGGGACGTAGAAGCTGCGCGAGCACGGCGCGCGGCTGTGGCGATGAGGTCGTCCTCATCCTCTCCTGCACAAGCAGCCTCAGTTGTGGCGCAGCTTCTTGAGCAGCTGTGGCCGCGGTCAGGCGTGTCCGAGCGCGATGTGCGGCGTGACATGTCTGCAAGCGGGGCGAGCCGCGCAGGACACGCCGGCGCTGTGGCAACCTGAGAACTCCACACCGAATGCCCAAGAACCACTCGGCAGAAGACCGTTTTCTGGAAAAGCTGGTGCGCGGTGCAAACTGCGTACAGGAGTGAAAAATGGCACAAACGTTCGGAAAAGAGTCGGGATTAAAAAAGGCACGGGAGAGGCTGTTAGGCGCACCTGGCAAAAGCCGCTGCGCAACTGTGTCAGCGCTCAAGCGGGCGGTGCGCTCAGGTGGAGAAAAAGGTGCGTCACTCTCAGCGGCCCAGGCGGCCTGAAGGACGGCGCCCGAGGCTTGTGGGGTGGTTATTGGCAGCAGAACCCTAGCAAATGAAAACAAATTCTGCACAGAGCCCGGTAGCGGTAAGCCCGTGGCGGCCTCCTGGCCGGCGCCACGAGGGTTGAGGCCTGCTAAGCTTGTGGCACAGGCAAAGAAAACTCCAGTTCAGCACTAAGGCTCCGACAAGCTGCTGCAGTAGGCACCTGGGGCAGGCCGGCTGGCGGCGCTCCAAGTGTAGGGAAAGTGCAAACAAAAACCCCCGCTGGTGCCCGCGGCCTGGCCAAAAAGGCGCCGCGGCAGGGACGGGCGATTGGGCGGTCTGCGCTCACGGCCGCGCACTCCTGAGCAGGCGGGGTGGTGCGCGTAGCCACGGGGGCAGGCACTGGGGGACTGGCTGCAAAAAGAAAGGCGAGGCGGAGACGGGCGCAGTGTTGGTGGCTGAAGAAGACACCGAAACACGAAAGGGGCTGGGCCGGTCGGGAGGGGCCGCAAAGGCCCTGTGCGGCGGGGTGGCCTCGCGCGCAAACGGGCTATAGGGGCGGGAGCGGCGCCGGCAGATGCCGGCAGGTGTAGGCTGGCAGGCACGGGCCACTCGACGCTCACGTTCGCGCTGCCCTGGTTTCCCCGTCGACGTCTGCGGCGAGCAGGTGCAGCGGGGCCAGGGTCCGGGCTGGGGGCCGGCTGGGCGAGGGCGCCAGGCGGGGGAGCGGCTGCGGGAGGTGCTGCAGTGGGAGCGCACTGGGAGGCAGAGGGCGAGCGCGGCGGGTCAAGGGCCCCGCCAGCTGCTTCGACGTCTGCTACACGAAGGACCAGCAAGCCTCGGTGAGGGTCGTGGGCTGCCTCCAAGTCAACACCACCTAGGACGAGATGCACGGCTTCCATGAGCAGGCCTACCCCCCCCCCAAAACTACGCAAGCCGCGAAGCAGTTTTCAGCCCTTGAGCCCAAAAGCTTGAGCCAAAATGGCTACGGAAGCTTGGTCTGGTGCAGGGGGTGCAGCGGCACCGGAACAAAAAAAAAACGTATGACTGCCCAGTCAGGTGCCTCGTACCAGTGTGCTTGGGCTTGGGTTGCCGCGGCCGAGGAAGGCAGGGCTCCGTCGTGACTGCATCTTTGTTCCACTGTTGCATGCTGCTTTCGGCATTGTCGGCAGACTACACCCACAATGCGAACAACAATGGGCGAGTCATGCGAGTTTGGGGAACATTCCTTCAAGCCCTCCGCTTGGCCGGCCCCGTGCCACCACACTCGCTCATTCACGCCCTGCACGTCTTGAAACAGTTCTGGCGAGGGGCACCCAATGCCTGTACCCGCACGAGTACACACTCTCCACGCGGACAGGCGGCACACCATGCACGCCAAGACTCAAGCCGACACTCGCCTCACGTCTTTGTCCGTTGACATTTCGCCGGGAGGCCATGTTACTCCTAGCGGAGCCGCCGTACGCGTACTGTAGCTGGTTAGATACTGCAGTCAGGTAGCTCGCAGGCGGACCAGACGAACAACAAAAAAAAACCAAGGCCTGCTCATCAGGGTGGAGGCCTGCATGCAGATCACGGAGGGCAGGTGCAAACGTTAAGGCGGAGGGCCGGCATGAACGGGTCACCTTGCTCTCTTTCCTCATCGCCCTTTGCCTGGGTGATGTGGTTTTCCTGCCATCCAGCCGGCAGACGTACACGGACACGGGTCCCGATCCCTTGCGCGAGCGCGAGCAAACCGGCGGAGCCGCGCAACCCGCTTGCCGATCGAAGCGCCCGCCGATGCTACACCAATGACGTACACCAATCGGCCAAGATACCCAACGATAGCCCACGCATGCCCACGCAAGACATGAGGCGTTGATCTGACCACTGCCACCACCGTATGCGCGTCTCCGACTTGCGTGTCGCAACGCTTTTTGCTCGTATCGAGCTGCCATCCTCGGCAGCCTCAGCATTCGGCCTGGCCGCATCGTTGCCTTGAACAAGCCTCGGGGCAGGGATTCAACGCCGCGCTGGGCCACCACGGCCCCAAGGTCCTGGGGACTCCGCTCGGTACGGATGACTTCGTTGCCGCGCACCTTCACACCCTCCAGGTCGCCTGGTTGTTGCTCTTGTACTGCGCAAGCCCGCGTGCACAGTTCATACACCGTCCCACCAGCCCTCACTGCTGTGATTTGCGGTGTTCGGTGCCGAGTACGACCGCAGTGTGCTGCATGGCCCAGCCCTGCTGCTGCAAGTCCACGCTGGCATAGCCTTGCTGCTGCAAGTCCCTGCCGCCAAAAGGCTTCCGCTTGGGTCGCCCGCAATGCGCGCCTTGCAGACATGAGTCTTTTCGTCCTCGTGCTCGAACCCCCCAGCACCTATATACAGTACAGGTTATACTCGTAGGTCACACACGCGATGTATCTTGCAGATGCACAGGGGTCCGCGTGGGACCGCGCTTGTACAAGTACTGGTCGTATGAAGTGTGTGCGGTCTGTTGTCCGAATGCATTTTTGGCCACGGCTTAGTATCGTACCGCCACTGCCAGCTGGCACGACCACTGCTACTTCCAGGAAGTCTGCGCTGCACTCCCACGACGCCGGCAGAGCACGGTGCATAAGATGGCGTAGCCGGAGCGTACTTGGTAGTCGCAGTCGTCGTCGTAGGCCAGCTGTGTGCTGCAAACGTTTGAGCGCATCATACGTTCTTCCGCTTGACATTGACATTCATGCATCCGGGTGGAATGTGGCTCAGCAGCTGCTCTAGCAGACGATTAGAAGGCGGATGCCTATCAAGCAAACAGCTGTCCAACATTCAGACAATCAACTGATGACAGAGCTTTCGTCCACAAGTTCATCTGCCATCCTTGGGGTTGTGATGCGTCATGTTGGAGAACCTGTAGCGGGCGCTGCAGCTGCCTTTGCTGCTGTCACTGCGATCGATTCCGTTGGGATGTAACAGGCTCGGAATGTCTGGCATTCTGTTTTTCTTTTCGTGTGCACTTTTCATGATGGCGCGAAGGAAATGTCAGGGTCCCAGTGCCCACTGCGAACCGCAGGCTTTCTCCAATTCGTATTCATGCGCATGACAAGCCCATGCACTATGGACAGATTCAATTCAAAAAGGATGCTTCTTGCAAGGGTTGGCTTCATCGTTTTATAGGAATAGTAGATGATTGGATGCCAGCAGACCAACTCCAGGCGCACGTTGGGTCCATGGGATCCACGGAATCTTGTCCGTGCAGAAGTTCGGGCGGCTGCCCGATGCGCATTTAGTGTACATTCGTTGGTGTGTTTGTGGGCCATTTGTGCAGGTTGCAAAGTTGCGTGTTGTGTTGCAGATCCTAAGCGGAAATGGAGATCTTTGTTCAGGTCAGGAGCAGGTGATCCAGGAACTGCGAAGCCAAACCGGGCCTGAGCCACAAGATGCCCGCAGCTTAGTTTGGGTCTCCGGGTTAGTTTGTGCACAGTTGCTTCAACGAGCCCCAGGTGACGGCCTTGCAGTCTCGACTGCTTGACCATTACAAGCTTGGTGGCGTTTTGGGCGAAGGTGCGGATGTCCGTTGCAAGGTGTGCTTGCTATTGTTCAGGCCAGTTATCTTGTTGAGGAAGGAGCCGTCCGTTTGAAACCTACTGTAACATACATACCGCATTTGGTGTCAACCATGTGAGTGTGTGTGTGGGTGTGCACGCGATTGTGTGCGAGAGTGTGCATGTGTGTGTGTGTGTGAGTGTGTGTGTTTGTCCGTGCCTCTGCCTCCGACCCTGCCTCTGTCTGTGTGTGCGTCTGTATATGTGGGTGGGGACGACGTCAATTTTCCTCGTTGTCGTTCATTCTGCAGCGAAACCACATTCTGAATGATTGTTGCTCATTTGTGTAGACTTGACGGCCTGCCAGGTTCGTTTGGCGTGGTCTGGAGCTGCCACATGGACGGCATTGCCTTATGCGGTCTAACTTGGAGGAACCCTGCAACTCAAGCCCCAGCGGATTTTTTGCTCAAACACTATTAACGATGGGAGCAAATACAAGCGGCCCATGTCAAGATGTTCCAACGATCCAACGATGTCGCCCTCCAATGCCATTGAAACTAGCAGTGCCAAGGCGATCACATCATCACCGGCGAGGAGCATGTGCCCGGATTTCACCAGCTGTTCTCAGGCGTTCTTCAGTGAACTTTCAGAAGCTCCTTGCGAAGCCTTTCGTATTGACTTCGTTGAACAAGTGCCTTCGGCCATCTTCGGTTTGTTTCGTGCTTCAAATGCCTCGGCGTCTGCAGCTGGTACACTCGGCTTGTTTTTGTTATGGCTGGGGCTCTGAGCTTCACATCCCTTCGAGACGGGCTTGTCGGATTTCCGATCAGTAAGAGAGCTTCGGATACATACATCAGATTAAATCAACCAATGATCCCGCCCAGTCAGCTCCAGAAAGCTCGAGCAGAATGCAGCGGACCGGCACGTATGACATGTTACTTTCCAGCCCCACAGCAACAATCCCCGAACGGATGTGTTTTCAAATCGTGTACACCGGCTGGCACTTCGCTTGTTTGACTTTTCTCTGGCTGCAGCAGTTTCTAGTAATTTTGCATGCCGAGTTTGGAGCTTATTCCCAGTTGTCATGAGGCTGTCAAGATGGTGGACAAGGTGGAAACACCGTGCCTTGCCCAACGCACATTGATACCTGGACGTGAGGGTTCCCATATCGAATCAGGCTTGCAGGTGCATCTCCCGCAATCGGCTTTTCGGACTCATTCTGCACAGCTGGCCTGCCTCCCCTTTCCCCGCGCTGTTGTATAATCTCTGCCATGAGCCGCAAATAAGATGAGGTTCACAGACATCATGCGCGAAGCTGAACTGATCCGGACGCTGGATCATCCGAACATTGTGACTCTGTCCGGAAGGAGGGAAGCATCAGCTTACGTGTGCAAGCTGCGCAGCAAGACAGCATATGACTCGGAGTATCTCGAGGTGTCGGCTCTGTTTTCAGTTGAGGTGAAATGCTTCGGCATTTTCTTTGACAACTGTTTCGTGCGGCTTGACTCATTGGTATGAACAAGTAGCTAAGCCTTGGCTTGATCCGAAATCCGGGTAGTACGAGGCGTGGCTCGAGAATGCTTTCCGTGACAAGAATTTACCGAAGTTGCAATGTCCCGATCCTAGGTGTATCGTCATGGACAAGTTTGTCGGCGGAGATGTGGTTCAAGCTTTGCAGGAGGGTCAGCTTATGCGAGCCAAGAGCGTGAGAGCGCGACAGGGAATGCCGGGCTACTGTTGTGTCAAGCAATGCCAAGTCCCAAGTTCCGTTGCCGCACGAAGTCGAAGGCATTTTGTGCTCTCCACCCAACAGATGTCGCCCTGTACCGGGTTTCGGCGCCCGCGATTGAAAGATCCACGCCTTATCCACGGCCCAACTCCTTCACCGGCCGAAGGAGATGTGTTTTTTGTAGTGAGATAACAAGGCTGCTTTACCTCTTAATTATGCTCAGGGCAATGCCCGCAGTGCTGCGGAAGTTGAAGATCATTTATGACCACTCGGCGAAGACTGCCGTCACGCGGAGGTTCAGAAAATCTGACTCTCAGGACTGACCTATGGCAATTCCATGCAATTCCGCTGCTGCGATTGGTGGTGGGGAAAATTTTTGGACGGGTTTCCACTTCATTCGCGGGTGTGTCACCCGCAGACGGGAGGCAAGCAAGAACACACCAGGTCCGTGGCCCTGTTTTCAGTGTCCTGGCTGTCCTGGTCTCTCTACGTCTCTCTGGCGCTTCGCCTGCAGCCTCGCTCATTGTCGCGAGCCCGTTGGAATGCAGCGTTGCAGAAGTGCATACGCAAGTTAGGCCGAGTTCCATAGCCGTTCAGGCCAAAGCTTTGCAAATTCTCCCTCCCAGCCCAAGCCCTGGGGGGATCCATCACTGGCACCTCATGCTCGATAGTCCCTTCGAAAAAGGGTGGCTGTGCAGTTCCATGCAGTTCCGATCCCTCCACTTCGCTTGCTAACCGATATAAAGCTTCGAGTTCATCTGTGACCAAATGTCGTCGTTGAGCAAGGGTTCCTGTGGCCGCGAAGAAAGTACCTACGCTGAGGCACTTCGCATGTTGATGGCCGGATGACACTCAGGATTTCTGTGCTCGTCGTTGTGAGGGCTACATCGGATGTACTATTGAGGAGAGAACGCGGGCGCAGCGCATTTTCCCAGATCACACCATGGCGGCTTGATTGCACAATGTCCTCGATCGCCGGTTAGATTCTTAGATGGTTTACTTCATCCATGACTTCGTGTTACAATTTGGATTGGGCTAACTCAGAAAGCCCACATGGACTGAAGTCCTATCACAGAGCAGTCATTGGCGACTGCAGCTTGATTAGATGACATTAGATGCCTGCTCAGAGTGATCGCATAGCTGAGGTGCATGTGACTCGCTGCTTTGTCTGCAACGATTAGCCACAGAAGCACGTGTCGTCAGAGCGAGAGGTTGAATGCGCATCTCATCAGGACAGATGGCGGCAGCTATCGAATACGTGCACAGCCGGAACGTCGTTCATCGAGACACCCGTCCTGTCATCAAAGACCGAGGGCACTTTAGGGCAGCTGCTCTCCATGCACTTGCGGCTTCCAGCCTTGGCCTATCACATCGCCTCACGCGGTGGCACATGCTCATCCAATCTTACCCATATGAAACCCTGAATTCAACAAGCAGCCAGTCGGAAGCCATCGGTACATTTCTTTCTCTCACCGTCCTTCTGGACTTGTGACAGAGCCTCTGGGTGTCGGGGCAGAATTCCAAGGATATCAAGGGAGACAACTTCCTGATGGATCGCACGGATTTGACTTCTTCCCAATGCATCTGGGATGTCAATTTCCTTACTCTCTTGCACTCGCATGGCATTTGCGCTGTAGCAGCAAAACGCATCGGATGCCAGCCTTTCGAGCAGTAAGGCAAACTTGCCCTCACGGACTTCGGGACAGCGTGTCGTTTGGAGCCAGGTGGGACAGGGCACCGGCTCTGGTATATGATTTGTGGTCTTGAAGATAGTGAAACATAGTGAGACTGGGACTGTGCAATGATGTGTCTAAATAATCACTACATACGAGTATCCAGTGCTTGGTCAGTTCATTTTATCAAGGAACCCGCCATGCGGTTCAACTATTGCACGGGGCGACGCGCTTTCTGAAAGAAACGGAGTAAGGAAGAATGTGCCCCGAGTTCCTATCTGAGGAAAGTAGTGACCATCAGACCTGCGCAGGTAGACGGCTGCACGCAGAATGCGGCACCCAACCGTTCTGGTCACCAGAGTTTCTGGGTGTTGCAAACTAGACGATTTTGGATCCATTCCGTTGCTGCAGCGTTGCATGATGAAGATGTGCTTGAATGTGACATGTCAGAGCTGCGGTGACAGCGGTTTCCGCTCCCTTTGGTAGTCAGGTAGGCAAGCGTCCGGAGCCCAGCCATGCGAAGGATCGACTCAGTCGGTATCCGGTCAACCTGAAAACCTGTAACGATGAGGCAGGAAGCAGCCCTTGCCACGAGCATCCGAGGTTTTATGATTTGTCTTATGTCGAGAAGGCCAGTCATCACTTGACACGGGAACCATGCTTGTGTCGAGTTCGTTTTCACTGGCAGGTGGATGTTTGGGCACTTGGCGTATTGACGTTCGGCCTTGTCACCACGAAGTTTCCATTCAAGGCCGCGATGTGAAAGCTGTAGCGCTCCATCCCGAGACTTTCAATTGCCATACTTTGTGTTCTTTTGTACCTTTCCGGTGTCAGGGCGAAGGAGAGGTGAGGAACAAGCAGGCCGGTGATGGCCATGCACAAGTCAAGCTGCGAGGGCGGAGATTTTCGTGCAAGCAGTTTTGATCATCACCCTGCTTTTGCGAAGATTCTTTTCCCACCCTACGTCCATGACGAATGTGCGGAGATGATTTCGATGATGTGCTCCGGCCTGCAGTCCAGCTTCTCTAGGCCAACGTGCTCCGTCATGAAGGGCATTCATGCACCTGTTTTGGGTTTCATTGCCGGGCAACTGCCCAGGTTGAAGAAAGAGGAGGGCCAGCGGGCTTCAGCCGCGGACATCCTCAGACACCCATGGCTGGATGGTCATCGCCTCGGGTCGGATCCTTCCTTGTGGATGCGATGCAAAGCTACTGAAGCTATGAGCGAGCCCTGGATGCTGCAGTGGCCCTCTTCTTTCCAGAAGACCTGCGTGTCTTGGAAGTTGGGTGACAATTTTTTAGCAAGAATATATCGGGGCTGGTGCTCTAAATCCGAGTCCCCGAAATGGATTAGCTGAGCGGGATGCCTGACCGGCTGAGGCACGCGGAAAACGACAACCATGCTGCTGCAGCACCGTGGTTTCAACAGAGCATTATTTGTGTCCGCAGCTTGGGTTGGTCGTCTCACCGCTGCCTCACGACGGCTTCTGTGGTTTGTGCGCAAGTTCTTTGGGGCCGTTTGCTGCTGACTTTGTTGGAGTCGCAGCAGGCGGGACTCGATGATGTTCCGAGGCCGCGAGGCCAAACAGACTACTTAGCTTGGCAAAGAATGGGCCGAGGACATCCTTCCTCAGCGAGAACAGCGGGCTCGATGGCGAAAGCTTTCAGGACATGTTGACTCCTGTTTCCTCGTCGGTCGAGCGTCCATCTGCAGATATCTGCAGATTGAAGGGCTCCGGCTAAAGAACACTCAGCCCACGGCCAGAGAACCTACGTGCATCTCATGGAGTTCTCATGGACTCTTCTGAAGATGTCAGGAAGCCGAGGTGGACCACGAGGTGACGCGCAGGCTCGGTTGCATGGATTTGGTGTCCGCATGCAGGAAAGCATGCAAGAAAGCATGCTGGCTGTAGCGAGTCTCGATACCGTCCCGGCAAGACTTAAGTCATTGTGTTGAAATCCTGTGCAGACGTTGGTGCATGCAAAGATAAACTCCAAAGAAGGAGACAGCGCCATGATTACGCCTTTCTTGAAGTGCTGCCCGTCTTGTGTTTCGCCAGAGAGTAGCGCGCTGCTATGTTGCCGGCTTTGGAGAGGCGTTTGTCCCTTATCGACCGCATGCAGCAAGAGCATTTGACGATGGACACCCGTGCTGTGTTTGCTGTGTGCCTACCTACACGGACAGAGGCAGCCACGATGTCAAATTTGCAGACTAGAGCAGCAGCTGCGTTACTGGCGAGTTTGATTTCAACATTATGACGTGGATGACAGTAATGGAGACAACGGTAAGAACAGCTCGGTAGCTTGCGCCACTGGCACTACGACCACAATTCACTACTTGCTACCCCGTCACTCTAGTCTACTACAGTAACATTCGGAAGCGCTAGCAGCACTAGCAATGCGAGCACAGCAGCGACCTGCATGGACAACTACTGCTACAGCGCCTACAGCCACAGCAACTTCTACCAGCTAGCACAAGAAGAACAACAAAAGCAAGCACCGATCGCAATCACTACCACTGCCACTACCCCTGCCACTACCGCTACTCCGACCTACCCTGTTGTGGCTGCTTCACCACGACGACGACTACGATTACGACTACTACGACTACTACGACTACTACGACTACCGCGACCACGACCGCTACGATTTCCGCTAACTACAACTACCACAATTATTACCGCTCCACTACCTCTACTACTACTGCTGCTGCTGCTGCTACTACTACTACTACTATTACTACTACTGCTTCTACCATCTTTTATAATACTATTACTACTACTACTACTACTACTATTACTACTACTACTGCTATTACTACTACTACTACTACTACTACTACTACTACTACTAGAGGCGTGCCAGGTGGGTGACAAAATTGCTATTATTTCTACGGCTACTACTACTGCTGCTGCTACTACTACTACTACTATTATCACTATCACTACCACTACGACGACGACTACTACACTACGACCATGACTACGACTACCACTACCCCACTACTACCACTACTACTACCACCACCACCACTACTACAACTACTACTATTGCTATTACTACGACTACCACTACTACTACTACTACAACTACTACTACTACTACTACTACTATTACTACTACTGCTTCTACCATTTTTTATAATACTATTACTACTACTACTACTGCTACTACTACTACTATTACTACTACTACTGCTATTACTACTACTACTACTACTACTATTATTATTACTACTACTACTACTACTACTAGTACTACCACTAGTACTACTACTACTATTGCTATTATTATTACTTTTTATTATTACTTTTA
>CAJNDV010036887.1:7814-21201 GCA_905221635.1 Symbiodinium sp. CCMP2456 | reverse complement strand
CTTCTCCTCGGCTTCAAGGTTTGGGTTTAGGGTTTTGGGGGTTTAGGGGTTTAGGGTTTAGGGTTTAGGGTTTAGGGGTTTAGGGTTTTGGGGGTTTAGGGGTTTAGGGTTTAGGGTTTAGGGCTCAGGGCTTAAGATTTTGCATGGAACCCAGAACCCATGGTTTTAGGGACTCGGCTTTGGGGTTTAGGGGTTTAGGGTTTAGGTCAAGTTCCTAGAACTCAATTTGAAAAGGGTTAATTTTTAGGGCTTTCAGGTTTCGTGAGGGCAGTTCCCTAAAAAGAAGTAGCTAAGCATAAGCTGCTTTTCCCGCCAGCAAACCCGAAAAATCGAAAACAGTTCCCGAGTCTACCGGACCCTAAACCCAAGCGTCAACTTTCAGCGTCTTGTCGAGGTCGCCGAAGATGATCTTCATGTTTGCTTCCTTCGGGCGGAGGGTAAAGTCTGAGGCCTTTCTTACGGTTTGGAGTCCGGGGTGTCGCGGTTAGGCTTGAGTTACTACCCATAGGCCCCATAGTAGTTCCTTTGTTGGGGTTCATACTTAGAATCCTATAAGGTATTCCCAAAAAAGGAACTACTATGGGGCCTATGGGCAACCCCCAAGACCTCAACCCTTTTTGCTCAGACCGCCGGCCGAGAGAACCGACGTACCCTGTCCATTTCACAAGGGCAGGGCTTAGGGTTTAGGGTTTTAGGGGCACAAGGGGACTAAGTGGGGTTGCATGCTGGTGCAGAGCAGCTATGAGGAGCTCTACCATGGAAGAGGCCGATGATTTCTATAAGGTCCCCTGTATAATCGTCCTACGCCCGGGTTGCAAAAAGACCAAAGGAAGAGCACCCTTTGCGAGGCTCAGGGCTGGGAAGAAACCGAGTCTTCGGAACAGGCCTCGAAAGCTTGGCCCCTGAGCCCTAAACTTCAAAGACCCCTGTCAAGCCCTTACTGAATTCCGGTAAAAATCCTATCGAACAGTGGTAGTGGTAGACACCTTATCCGACTTATACAAACTAAAAACCCCAAACCCCTAAAACCCAAACTAGATTCAAGACAGATCCAGTAAATCTCCTCTAGACTACAGCCACAGCCGAAGGATGTCAACCTTATGCCATAAACCCTAAGCCCTACCTGCAAACCCTGCGCCCGAAACCCAAAAACCTAAAACCTAAACCCTACTGTAATGCCTAAAACCTCTAAGCCCTCAACCCTAGACCCTCCGTCCTTTGAGCTTCTTGCACCATCCCACGGTCCCGTCAAGGGCTCCCACTTGATCTCAGCCGTCGCAGGGGGCTCAAGGAGGGGGCACGCAATGTTAGCCTAATAACCCTGCACCCTAAAAAACCAAAAACAGAAGCGCCCGCAACATGGCAAAGCTGGGTTTAGGGTTTAGGGGTTTAGGGTTTAGGGGTTTACGGGTTTAGGGGTTTAGAGATTAGGGTTTGTGGCCTTTTCGTCAGAGCGAGCCTGCCTCCTTCAAGGGCGGTACACTAGGTAAGGGAACTGCCACACTCATTGCTGGTACCCAGGATCTCCTATGTAGTTCCTTTTTGGATAGTATACCATAGTTCCTTACTGAAAACCATAGCAAATCCAAAAAGGAACTACATTGGAGCCTCTGGGTAGAGCTTCGAGGCTTCAAAGCTTCAGGAGCTCTCGATCTCGGGCCCAAAGACACTTCAGGGTTAAGGGCTTCGGGTTTTACAGTCCAGGTTTAGGCTTCAGGGTTGCACCATAGTGCAGTGTGCTTTGGTATTACTTTGACCTTGGCCAGCTTTGGCCGCAAACTACGGACTTTAGCCCTTCCTCCCTGCACCTTCCAGCACAACCAAAGCCTGAGACACGAAATTATCAAAGCCTTCAGCCCCAACCAACCCCAAAGACCAAACATCAACACCAGCCTACACACAAAAAACAAACAAAAGTAAACCCACAAACCCACACGTTAGAAGGCCACTGATGCGGCCCAACTTTAGACTCAGTGCACTGGAAATTTTTACCCAAGACCAGAAAAAAAACTCGAAGCCCTAAAGCCGAAAAAATCTCTAAACCCCCAAAATACCCCATACTTGGCAGCCCAGAAGCAGTATAGCTCCTGTCCGGAATCGTGGTAACCTGCAAATTTGAGGGGGTCTTGGGGCGGTCTTGGGCGCTTTAGGGCATAGGCCTGTCGGGGTTCACAATTCTCCGGGTCAAGGTTTGTGGGGCTTAGGGCTTCATGTGGCTACGGGTCAGTTTCACGGTACATGAAACGGCATCCAAGCATCGAATATACATCGTAAAAATTTGGAGAGGTTGATGAATTGCGGTTGAAGCCTAACTAGCATTATTCTAATCACAAAGAAGCGACTCCTCCACTCCAACCGTCAACTCAATACCAGCACCAAAACTCGAACCGAGGATAGGTCGGCAAAGCTGCGACGACAGGCCTCCTGCATCACACCACCGCCCGTAATGTCGCAGGAGCCGTGCAAGTGCAGCGCACTGAGCAGTTCGGCGGAAGTGCAAGGGTCGAGGACTTCGAGGGGTTCAGACGAACAGGGTTTAGGGCTTGGGCTCCCCAAAGGTTCTAAGTAATTAGAAAGGCCCCATATGCATAGTCTCTAGATTAGGGTCCCTTTTAGGATCCTTTTTATAAAGGTGCCGTACTATATTGGGGACCTAGAAAGGGACCCTAATTTAGAGAACTACCCATATATGTAAGTAACGCCTTACATAGGGGTCTCCGAAGCAAGTTCAAGGATCACTCCCCTCCCTCTCATTGCGGAATGCTCTTTTGGAGCTACATCGGGCTTCTTAGCTATGAGTTAAGATGAGGGAGACCCTTGGGGATAAAGACCCTCTCCATAAGGTCCCTTTTAAGAGAGCCAGAAGTGGGGTTCAGCGGGGTCCCCTTTAAGGGGTCTCCCTAATACTACCTAGGATAATTATGAGATAAGGAATATTCTTGTTTCAGGCGCCTATACCCCCACATAATGTTGAGATTTCTCATGAAGGGCTGTTTTAGGATTGGACCGACAGTTTGCGACCGAGGGTGCTACAAGGTTCACGGGGGTAGTTTGCTCGTCTTGGGTATTCAGGGCTTTATAGTTTGTATCGGTGCGTCTGAGTAGCTAGCCACAACAGAACTGCATTGGAGAGTATAGCCAGGTAGGCTTTCACCCGAGCCTTGCCTAATCCAGCTCGCTGCTAAGCAACACTCACTGACTGGTCTACCCGAACATGGCAGACTCCTGAAGCCCTCACACAGCTTCGTATGCTTGTGGGAGAACCCTAAACCCTAAACCCTAAACCTCTAAACCCTAAACCCTAAACCCTAAACCCTAAACCCCTAAACCCTAAACCCTAAACCCCACAGCCCCCAAAGCTTCTGCACAGGCTCGTGCTTTAGCAGCCGCACGCTTGCCGTTGTCATTTTCGGCACGAGCATGATGACGCAAAGGGTGATGAAGCTGCTGCCGGTGCATGATAATGATGGCTGCAGGCATTGTTAGTTGTTAGAGACTGCAGCAACGCACATGCCGTTCCGCTTCAAATCTTAAACATCCCTAGTAAGGCCCCAATACCTTACCACCCTGGCCCTCATTCCCACACAGCTGGGCCCCTGGCTGCTTGTTGCCGATTTTGTGCAAGTGCATGCCAGCTCGCTTATTGATTTGCTTGTACTCCTCGTGGCGTCGGGCTAAACCTTTGAACCAGCGGTTACCGCAACTTCAGGACAGGGGGAACACGGCCCTTTCCTGCTTTTTAGCTACTGCAAGTTGAACCGCAACACCTTCTTGGTGGTAACATGTTTAGATGTGGAGGTTCCTGGAATGGGGAGAGACTAGGCAACCAAACATGTTAATGTGGCGGCCTGAATAAATCGAATGGGGTTTTGGGGGGAGACTATACTATGATTAGATTGCTGAACCCCCGAAATAGTTTTGGTAGTTATTGAGGCCCCTTGAATCACTGAGGATCACGGCAAACCTCAACCCGCCTCGGTCTTCGACTTTCCCACCCCCCCCCCACCCCCCAATTTTACTCCTTTTGGCACTGCGCTAAGAGAGCCGGCTTAATACAAGGGCCAGAATAATTGGAAGAAGGTTTCGGGGTATATTCAGTAGATTCATATTCAAGAACCCTGATGAATAGTACTGGAAACTAGCCAATCTCCTGTTCTACGGAGCCTTTTAATGCAAGGCCTTTTGGCTCCGAGTGTTGCGGAATTGGTGTCGAGGGTTTTTATAAAGCCTGAACAACTACCAAGATTCCTCCTGAGTCCTACAATCATGTTATAGTATGACCCACCTCAGAATCCGTTTCTGCTTGTTAAGGCCCCCATACCAGGGCCCCTCGGGCGGCCCAGATAAAGTTTGCACTGAGGCCGACATTAGGCGGGAATGCGTGAAAGCACGCGGAGCGTCTTTTGGTAAGTAATATAGGAACCTGATTAAGAAACGTTGGGTCTTTATTCGGGATCTTCATATGCATCCTGATATTTTGGAGGGTCAGGTTCCTACTTTACTCGTGGCTCTTGAGGAATGTGGTGTTCAACGGAGAAGAGTCTTCGCTGAGGCCCAAAGATAGGACTCCATCACTGCAGGAAAACCTGCAGCGAAACGGACTGACTTGCATGGTGCTCTGACAGCCCAGTATGCATTTGTAATTCTCAACCAAGCTGCGCTGCGAGCAAATCCCTGAACAAAAATGTAGAATTATGAGCCCGAGTTCAAACTGATGCATCGACCAGTGATGTCCCGTCCTTCCAGCCGCTTGTGCCTGCGCACACAGCACGCTGAGCAAAGTCTTGTATATTTATGTATATGCTAATGACGGAGCTCGGTGTGTTGTGGGTTCAGGTTTGCAGACGGGTTGGAGGTTTTGAGAATCAGGATGTAGATTCGATGTAGAGCTCTGAGGATAACACAGGTGTTTAAACTGCAGACCGCAAGGTCTACATACGGTTTGGGGCTTAGGGTTTAGGGTCTACATAAATCCTGGAACGAAAATGGAATGCTGGCCTGTCGCCTCACATCAGCCTAGGTTTTGACCCTGCCAGGGGGTCTCTTGGAAGCCTACACTTAACGACAAACACCGGTCCTGCACCAGAAGGCATATTGTGACTGATGCTTTATGCTGGTTGCATAACATGTTATTTTACATGTTCTTTGCAGTGCTGAAGGGTTTGGATAAGGGCTCACTATGGTTTCCCTGGATCCTCAAATGCAACTCCTGTTTTGGTTGCTTTAAACTTTATGTTCTCACGATACTAACCACCAAATAGGCCATTCATAGCAAGGTGCAATCTGCGCCCACGACCTCGGTCACGAACACATAGAGATCCCTGTAACGAACACCGAAAAGCATAACCCAACCAAAACAAAACATAATGTAGGGCCTTAATCATTAGACTAGGGTTCGGGGAGTATTTTATACTATAGTTGTAATAAGGAACCCTAAGAATAGTATTGGCAATTATTCAGGCATATTAAACACTGAAGAGCCAAGTTTCCGGCTCAGTGACAGCTTCAGGGTTGACTTTGCGGTTGAAACCCTGAACCCCAATACTGCTGCCAGAATCGTAAACCCTAAACCCAAAGCCCAAACCGTAAACCCCAGGCCCTACGAGCAAATCCTGAACACTGAACACCTAAACCCTACAAGCCCTTTAACCCTTAAGCCCTAAATCCTACATCCTGAAACCCTAGGCCTTTAAGGCACTTACTCGCGTGCCTGTGACCCGATCGGAACTTCCCCGAGCCCTGCGCAGGAAGCCTGAGTTGAAGTCGCCATTGGTAACGACGTTCTTCCCCTCCAGACTCCTGCAATACTTGGAGGTTCATTGGGTAGTTATAAGTGGGGTTATAAGTAGGGTAACTGTAATTATAGCCCTAATTAGGGGACTTATAACCCCACTTACAAAACTACCCACGAACCTCCAAGTAGAGTTCAGGGCTTACAGTAGAAGCCGTAGAAGCCCAAAAGTCGGAAGCCCAAGAGCCTCAATCCCAAAGAGCAATGTACAAGCGATCCCTGCACTGATGGTCCTTGTAGGGGTTTGCCATAGGGTTCAGAGTTTAGGGTTTGTTTGGGATTTAGGAGTGTAGGATCCAAGGTCTGGGCTCCCGGGTAATTCATATGTAGGTGTAGAAGTCCGGCAACGATGCCTGCGACGATTGCTTGAAGTACAAATGGAGGACCTCATGAGCAACTTATCTTCCTGTGCCCATGGAACTTCAAGAGGGGTCTCTACTTTGTTGACTATCGAATCGTTTTGTGTAAGATATGTGCTCTACCCATGGGCCCCATAGTAGTTCCTTTTTGGGATTACCTTATAGGATTCTAAATATGAACCCGAGAAAGGAACTACTAAACCCCCAGGCGCTCAACTTTTAAACCCTTCGGCCCTAAACTGTTAAGCCAAAACCTCTGTATACATACATAAGCCCGCAAACACCAAAAACCTCCCGAAACGCCGGTAACACTGCAGCCCAAATCTTACACTGTACAGGCTGCGCAGCCCTGAACCCCAGAAGAACAGATGATCTCCAGATAGGTTTTTGGGCTTCGCAAGGTAAAAGGTGCCCCGAATTCTAAACCCCCAGACCCTAAGCCCCAAGACCCTACAGTCTACCAGGACACCCCAATGGCCCTTGAATATGGTCCTTAACAGTGGGTATTTGGGGCTATAACAAAAAGTAATTCGGGGGTCTAGGTAGACCTTGAACCCTTCAAACCCACAAGCCGTCTCTGCGTCCTGTCTTGGCTATCGGCTGCTTCTGTTCCTGGCACGAGGTTTAGCGGCCATGCGCGCAGAGGGTGTGGGAGCCAGGAATTCGGCAGCTCAGGATTTCTGACTTCGGATGTTAGAGGTGTAGGGGTTGAGGGTTTAGGGGCTTGGGGTTTAGGGGTTCGGGGGCTTAGGGGTTTGGGTTTAGGGGCTTAGGGTTATAGGGGTTTAGGGTTTAGGGGCTTAGGGTTGAGGGGTTTAGGCTAGGGTTTACAGGTTTAGGGATTTGGAGTTTAGGGGGTTAGTGTTTAGGGGTTTTGGGTTTAGGGTTTAGGGGGCTAGGTTTCAGGTTGCACTCGAGAAATCACGACGGGACATGATGATGACAATGTGCATCAGGATGGTGCACACGATTCAGATGAAGAAGGGGCATTGTGTCATGGCTCCTGTGGTCAAGTAAACAGTCATGACAACTGCATATACAATATCATGCTCCTAAACCCTAAACCCTAAACCCTAAACCCTAAACCCTAAACCCAAACCCCTAAACCCTAAACCCTAAACCCTAAACCCTAAACCCCCAAACCCTATAACACGCGATGACGGCATCTTTCGGGGCTCCATTTTGGACGCGCTGAGCACGAAGCGCTGTGGCACGACGTGACTACTTCAATGTCTTTTCTTCCCTCCTTCAAGTTGCCAGGGTTTAGGGTTTAGGGTTTAGGGTTTAGGGTTTGTTGCCTCTATACTTGCACAATTGCTCAAACACTCCAAGAGCGCATGCCGACTTGCATCTAGACTACATCACCAGACGCGCTTCCTAAGCCCAAACTGCCCTGACGCTAGGCCCCAGACATGGAACCCCTGCACTCTTTAACCTCGGAGCCCTATAAACCCCAAGGTAGCTCTAACCTCAGACATGAAATGCCTGAGAATGTCCTTAGTGCCTGAAAGCCTAAAACTCACAGCCTGTAACTTCCTGAGCCAACCAACCTTCTAGAAATCTGAAGGACATCGTATCCCCCTGAAAGTATAAGCACGATCGTAGCCCTTGTATCATCCCCAAGCCCTCAAGCCCTCAAACCCCGTAGAAGCCCTTATGGCATCCTCACTCCCTCAACTCCTTAAACCCTACAGTCGCCTTTCTAACAGTAGATCATCCTCAACAGCCCCGGGGGCTGGGTCTAAGCCGCGGGCTCAGGAGGCTGCTACTATTGACGGCTTGCTGCCAACTTCCATCCTCACGAGCTTTCGACCCTAAACCCTAAACCCTCAACCCTAAACCCTAAACGGATGCTTATTTGGGGTTTAGGTGGGGTGTGGGGCTCAGGGTTTTAGGACCTTACGTTGGGGTGGGTATGTAGGGCTCTTAGGTCCTTAGGTATTTGGACTCTTGGCTTCCAGATTACGCTTGTTCGGGGCTTCGTGGTTTTTAGCCCTAGGCAAGCTCTCGTTCGGGGATTTGTGAGTTGAGGTTGTAGTTGCTCGCTCTGGCTTCGGGCTTGGGGGTTCGATGACGGGTTGAGGGCTTCGGTTAGACCCAAACCCCGCAGGTACCTACTATATAGGGTACTAGAGCCGCTAGGGCCCTAGATAGTAGGTACCGAGGGGGTTAGGGAGAATGACCCCAAGGAGTAAGGATTCCACTCGACTCCCCTTTGCGCCTGTCTTGGGTTGAGATGGGTTCCAGCTTGCATTGGGGACCAGGAGAAGCTTCAGAAGAGTCGGGCTTCCAGCTTGTCCCGGGTAGGGGGAACAGAGTGGCTTTTCGAATTAGGGGACGGTTTAGGGTCTCTCCAAGGGATAGCCAAAGTCGCAGGTTCAACTGCATGACGTTGTGTATGAACTCACATAGAGCCTGAAAACCACGAGCGCAAAATCCTGAGGTCACAAACAGCTCTTGAGACCCCTTGTGAGCTCCAAGAAACACACCAAAATCCAAGCAGAAAGCCTGATCCGGTCAAGGCCTTGTGTCATGTAAAGGACACACTGTCGTACAAAGCCCTACATCGTAGGGAGCTCCCCTGAAGCCCCTTTACTCTACGACTCTACAGCAAGGCCTACTGAGATCTCTACTAGTTCAGCTTGCTCTGTGAGACTTTTCCCTGCGCGCGCCTACACAAACAGATCCTTATTACAGGGACGGCACCCCTGATTTGAAGAAACCCCTCTCTGGGCAACCAGCAAAAGACATATCAACCGACAACAAACACACAGACACAGACACAGACACAGAGACACACACATATATATATATATATACACACAACACCCTTGATCCTAAACCCTCAACCCTAGACCCAGAGTCCTAAACCAAAAAGGCTCTTGCATAATGTTATTGTCATAAGGAACCCTCAGCAATCGTGACCCTAACCCTCCAGGGACCTGCTATATAGGGTGCAAGGGGCTCTACCCACAGGCCCCATAGTAGTTCCTTTTTGTGGCGTATAATTAGGACCCTATTATAGGAAATCCCCAAAAGGAACTACTATGGGGTCTATGGGTAGTTCCCTCTATTGTAGGTACCTTGTTTAGGCTTCTACATTAATTCGCGAAGCCGGGACGCTGCGGCGATGACGAAGCTGGTTTTAGGCTCGGCACCGGCTGCCTGCTTGAGTCGGAAGGCACGGTTACCGGTTGAGGTTTGGGTTTAGGTTTAGGGTTTAGGGTTTAGGGTTTAGGGTTTAGGGTTTAGGGTTTAGGGTTTAGGGTCGACAGACAACCTACAGGGAGGGTACCTAGTTTTCTATATACTCGACCCTATAGTTGTTAAAACTAGGCACCTTGAAACGGGGTAGGGTGGTGACCCTCTGGGAAGTTGAAGCTTCCGGGTCAAGGAATCCTCAGCGCGCTCGAGGCGTTTGGGTGTCCGTTTTTAAGCGCTCCCTAGGATGAACGAGGGTTCCTACAAAAGGGCACGACAAGGCTTAATATAGGGGCCTAAGCAATCACCTGTACTATTTTGGGGGTTCCTTATTATTAGGGCCCCAAAACTCTATTCTAACTATGAAGGCCCCTATATTATGGGGATTTAAGTCAGGGTTTGAGCTTTCCTGATTTTGCAAGACGGAAATCAAACGCTGCAGCAGTTGCTCCGGCCGAAAAAGCAAGCACGCCTCTGCCGCAGTATTTAGACTGACCCTGAACCCTAAACCCAAAACCCAAAACCTGCATCCCCTAAGGTTCTAACGACTCATATTCTAAGGCTATTGGGCCCCAAGACCATACTATATACGGTTTTTGGGCTATTCTGATCCTTAGGGATCCCAAACATACCCGAAAGCCCTTAACCATGATACCCTAAAGCCCTAAAAGGTTAAAGCCCCTGACCCGAACACCGGTTCGAATCTCATCCCCTCAGGAGCTGGTTGCCAGTTTCCATGGTTCCCTGCCTATTCATCTAGCCAGGGGCCCATGTGTCTGGACCGATGTTGTCGTTGCTGCTGTTTTTTTGACCCTCCTTCCGAGTCGGCACGAGGTATGCAAACAAACCACACCATCCGGAGCGCACTAAACGTCCCTGAGTTGATGATATAAATCCTGAATTTACCATAATTCCCATAGTTAAGCGTCCTTCAGGTAATGCAAGATTTATATCATCACCGGTAGGGCTCTGTTTGCCTGCATACATTGTTATTGCTTCTACATGCTGCAGCGGCAAACGAATTGAAGGTAGCTGGAACACTAGGGAACTTCGAAGCCTAATGAATGTAGGGGCTTGAGCAATTAGAATATAGGGTCTTGGGGAATATTATGCTGAGGACCCCCCCCCCCCAGAATATTGGGAATTGTTGAGGCTATATTACAAACAACTAAACCCGCAAACCCTTCCTTTGCCTGGTCCACGGCGGCCAGGAGCCAAAGCCATCTCCAAATCATGAGCCACCTGCCGAAACAGTGCAAATAGGCTGAGCGCTGAACTTTGGGGGTCCTGAGAGCCTGAGATAGGGGTTAATGATCAGAGTGGGTTCTCAGTGCAGAACATGATGTAGAAAGACGGGAACTACATGTAAGGGACACTGTTGCTAATTACCCCAATTTCTAAGAAGATCAGACCAGACAAGCTGACTCAGCCAGGTGCAAGCACACATGTTCAGGAACATCTAGCTAAGGAGCTCATGCTGACCATGAGTCCTGTCTTGGCAATGACGCAGATGCCTACAGGTCCCTCTGGCCTGTGGATTTTGGCGTGCGCCCCCCTCGAATCCGCAACCCGACACCAGAAGATGCAAAAGCGAAGTTTGGCCACTGGGGAACCCCCCCAAACCTGCAATGCTTTTGGGTTTCAGGGCGTAGAGTCTGAATTCGACGGGCTCAGGGATCGCTCTTGCGTGTAGAATCCAGGACCTGCGGCTTCCAAGAGTCTGTTTGGTAGAGAAGAAGATTCGTACACGCGAAGAATAAAGGGTACTGTAGTAGGCTCTGATCCTTGCGGAGGTAGGTATACGCAAGCCCAGCCTGGAGAATACGTAGGGCCTGCACAAAGAAAAGCGCATGCTGCTGCGCAGTCCGAGCATGCGCGGCTGCAGACCCGGATGGGTTTGAGGTTCAGGTTTCGGATTTAAGGTTCAGGGGTTCGGGGTTAAGGGTTTACGAGGTTAGAGGTTAAAGGCCTTCAGATTTTGAGAAAGGATCGTTGTAGGGTAGGGTGCAGGATTGCTGTCGGGCATCCCGATGCTCAGAACCATTTCAATAACAGGCCGAAGTGATGAAGGTGATCAGAAGGCTTGGTTCGCGAGTCTGCGGCAAAATGTGCTTGACCGAGGCAAGATTTGTGCAGAAAGTGTACTGTCCCGTGTAACGCGCATGTGGACATCATTAGGAGACCGCCCTGAACCAACGCGGCCTTAAATCAAACATAGCCCGACACCACCAAAACAACTAAACCACCGGCTATATGTAAACCATTGCAACCCCCTTGTAGACCCGGACAGATTCAAATCGGCATGCACAACGATGGAAGCAAAATCCTCCCAGGCACCCTTGGCCTTGGGGGTTTAGGGCAGCCTGGAATCCTAAAGCGAACTTCAGACTGATGCACTTTAGCATTCAAAGAAGCCTCTCTAATCAGTGGTTGTCGTCTACACAAATGAGCGGCCGTAAATTCTGCATTCCACGACTACACATCTCCGCCCTCCCACCACCAGCCGAAACCCCGGGGGACCAGCCAATGCTGCCCGTTGCAGCTCGCCGGCAAAGCTCTCTGCATAGGCCTGGCAGCACGAGTTCAAGCGCACTTTGGGACCAATGGTTGGAGACTAAACGGATTGGAAAGGGCTCTGGGTAGGATCAGTTGTGTCCGACAATCTCGCGGTAATCAAGCAGGATGAGAAAGGCAGGGTTTGACCCTAAACCCTAAACCCTAAACCCCTAAACCCTAAACCCCTGGGGCAGGAACCGATGTTGTAAGAATTCCTTTCGACTCCTACAGGTCCGACACGGTTCCAGTGTGGTAGTCTTGCTTTGGGCCTTAGGGTGTACGTAAGCTTGAGGGTGCAGGGTCATAATGTGTTTCCGTGACACCCACTCCCAAAACCGCAGTTGGCAAGCCTCGAGCCGCAGTTTCGGCGTCGCTGCCCCAAGTTCCTCGACGAAACCCTAAACCCTAAACCCTAAAACCCCCAATCTAAGGGCTATTTGTATAGTGTCTGCAAGGTTTCGGGCCTGGGCCTTCAGGTCCCGCATCCGAGTTCAGCAGTTCGGATAATTATGGCTTATTGTAGGATTAGGTTTTAGGGTTTTGGGGTTTTGAGGTTCAGGGTTTAGGGTTTAGGATTTAGGGTTTAGGGGTTGAGGGTTTTGAGGACTTTCGGGAGGATCATCGTCTGATATTTCAACATCGATGAAAGCGAATCTACCGATACTCGCCAATGTAGTTCCTAGTTGTTGCTGGTTTTCTCCCATTGTGTGCCATTGGGTGTGAACCGCAACAATAAAGCAGTGCAGCTGAACAGGAATTAATACGGAGGTCGGTAAATAACAAAAAACATACACCCCCCAAACTCTATTCTAATTATTAGCGCCCCTATGCTCGACCTCGGAGTACTTGTAAATGCAACCCTGGCGTGAACCTTGGAGTTCTTAACATTCTGAGCTCGGCCAGTGATCTACTAAGCAGCCCCCCAAACCAGCATAACAAGCCGCTTACATAAACCCCGGCATCGTTCTGGATCCTACTTACTTCATGCGTGATACTGGTGGTTCAGAGCCGACTTTTTCAGAGAGCTTCCTGCTTATGAGTCGCTTCCGGTCCAGTTTGAGATGACTGTAGCCTTTAGGCCCACGATCCTGCCCTAAACCCCAAAAATTCGCCTGCCACCCCCTGAAAACCGCGGCACGAACGAACACAGCCCCTAGCCCTGCACCCTAGACAAAAAGCCACGCACCCGAGGATCTTCTTGACCATCAGCACTGAAAATAGAGCTTACATGCAGTAGATCAGTTCTACGGGGAAACATAATATAGCGGTCTTAAATTTGGGGGGAGTATTATACTATATAGCTACAGTAAGGAACTTTAAGGAATAATATTGGTCATTACTGAGACCCCTACATTTACAAGAGAAGGCCCCTCATGCCAAAACCACGGCTCTGTAGCCTGAGCCGTCAACCACAGCAGTACCAGCCCCACACACCCGACCATGTCAGCCCTGAGCCCTAAACCCCTAAACCATCCTAAAC
>CAJNDV010036886.1:0-19674 GCA_905221635.1 Symbiodinium sp. CCMP2456 | reverse complement strand
TTTAGGGGCCTTAATATTTAGAACAGAGCTTGGGAGCATAAGGAGCCCGCAAAACGCTGTTCTAATTATTCAGGCCCGCTACATTACAGGTTCCTTTGAGGGTTCCTTGACGGGTCGTGCAGAGTTTCTTTAAGGCTTACTTCAGGGTTTAGGGATCAAGGATTCCTAAGCCCCGAACGAAACATCTTAAATGCAAGCCACAAATCTTAACGGAATCCCAAACCCACACCTTTAAACTTTAATCCCAAACCCCCAATAGAGAAATCCCAAACTCTAGACCCCAAGCCCCAAAAAGAGAAATCCCACCCTAAACCCTAAACCCTAAACCCTAAACCCTAAACCCTAAGCCCAAAACCCTAAACCCTAAACCCTAAACCCTCCAACTCCTACGACCACCGGGAAAGAAGCCTAGGACGGCCGGACGCGGGAGCTGCTGATGGGCAAAGACTTCAAGATTGACGAGATCCTGAAGGTTACGCCTCGAGGGTTCTTAGGGTTTAGGGTTTAGGGTTCTCCTGCTATAGGGGCCTTAATGGGTTTCGGGTTTCAGGGTTTAGGGTTTGGGGGCCTTAATTATTTAGAAAAGGGCTTGGGGGTAATTATAGTATACTATAAGTATAATAAGGAGCCCCCAAAGCGCTATTCTGATTATCCAGGCTCCCTACATTTCAGGTTCCTTTTCAGGTTCCTTTGAGGGTTCCTTTAAGGGTTGTACAGGGTTTCTCTAAGGGTTACTTAAGGGTTTAGGGATTAAGGATTCCTGTAAGTCTATAGGGGTTTAAGGATCAAGGTTTAGGGCTTAGGGGTTCAAGGGTTCAGGGTGTAGTAGGGCTTTAGGTCAGGGCTCCTTGAGGGTTTTGAATGAGTTTTAATGTTAGCCCCTAAACCCTAAGCTCTCATATAGTAGCCCTTATAGAACCCTTTAAGGAACCCTTTAAAGGAACCCCCAAAACCCTATTCTCATTATGAAGGCCCGTATATGAAAGGACCCCAAACCTAGGTTCGGGTTTAGTGGCCCGGGGCCTCGAGTGTCAGGTTCTCTGCAACACCCGAAACACTAGGCCCTAAACCCCAACCCTGAACCCCAAACCCTAAGCCCTATAACCCTTAAACCCCTAAACCCTATAAACCCTAAACCCTAAACCCTAAACCCGAAACCCTAAACCCTGAAGATTCAAAGCCTTTGCTCTCTGATTTTGGGATGCAAGGTGGTGCCACAGGTGTAGGGCAAGGAAGTTTGTCGCTTAAGATACATGTGGACCGTTGTTTCATGAAAAATCCCGTTCTTCGAGGGTCCTAAGTACAACGCATACTAAGGCAGAGAGGCTTATTAACCAGGGGAATACATCAGACTACAAGACAGGCACTTCTTAATTTTGCTTACAAAGTCCCATGATCCAACAGGTAGACCCTAAATGCTAGACCCTCCTAGGACTTGTATACAACCTTTGTAGATCCCCTCTAGAAACCCTAGAAGGAACACTTGATGTGTCTCTAAGCCCTAAGCCCAAACCCTAAACCCTAAACCCTAAGCCCTAAACCCTAAACCCTAAGCCCTAAACCCATGAGTCATGTCCAGAGGTCTTTGGCATGCTCCTGGGCAGCAAGGAGACGGCTGTGAGGACCCTTTAGGCTTTAGGCGTCTCCGGACACTCGCCGGATTTTCGGTCAGGAAGCCACATGGGTACTACAAGGGTTCTATGGGATTCTAGGTTTAGGTTTTTGGGGTTTGGAGTTTTTTGGGGTTTTCGAGCCAGTCCCATCTGGGATTTTGGCAGAATGCGGGAATTGAAGAGGGGTTACTACAGCCCAGATGTTTAGGGTTTAGGGTTAGGGTTTAGGGTTTAGGGTTTAGGGTTTAGGGTTTAGGGTTTAGGAGCAAGGGCACCGAAGAACCTCCCCATCTTCAGGCTGGACGAGGATGGCAGCGGTGAGCTGAACTTCAACGAGGCAAACACCTGCGACTTTTAGGGTTTAGGGTTTAGGGTTTAGGGTTTAGGGTTTAGGGTTTAGGGTTTAGACTAGAAATCCAATGCTTGACGGTTTGGGGCTTCGGGGCCTTAATAATTACCTATACTACTCTGGGAGTTCCTTGTTATAATTATAGTAGAATGTACCCCCAAATCCCTACTGTAATTGTTCAGGCCCCTTACATTAGGGCTGAGGGTTCAGGGATGCTTGACTCGGGGTTGGGTTGGGGCTTTCGGGGTTGTGGATTTATGGTTGAGGGTTGAGGGTCTCGTCGATGAACGGTTTAGAGTTTAGGGTTTAGGGTTTGCGATTGTGGGGATTGGGGTTTAGGGTTTAGGGTTTAGGGTTTCGGCGCTGAGTGTATCCAGGAGTGCATACCAGTCACACAGAGTCTCAACGCAGCTCAGCTCCCGCAGATCAGTGTCTGATGCCAGGTGCTCCATGGACTAGGTGCGCTACTGAAGGCCGTTCTGCTCTGGGAGGATCTGGGGACTTGCTAAGTAAGGTTATCAATACCTTATTTGGGGTTTATATCATCGGTGAATATAGTTAGAGCTACCTTCCTGATTTCCTTGGTTGCTAAGTCCCATAATCCTTAAAATCTTAAATCCCTAAACCCTAGACCCTTAGATCCAAATAAACCTTGGCTGGGAGACTTTATTTGGTGCCCAGGGACCCATCGTTTGACAGCTCAGCTTTCACGTGTTTGTGTCGACCTTCGTCGGAATCGGAACTTTGTGTCCTCCAACCTAAACCTACGGTTGATGATACAAAATCCTGCATTACCCATAGTAAGGAATACACCAGAATATACCAGAATTCCCATAGTTTAGGGTCCTTAAGGTCATGCAGGATTTTTATCATCAACAGTAGCCACCCTAAACCCGAAACCCCCTACATCAGCCCCAAGCCCGGAGATCCTAGACACTGCAACCGTAGACCAGACTCCAGGGGCCGAAAATAATTACCAATACTATTTTGGGGGTTCCTGATTATAGATATACTATACTTAGGGGTACTTAGAAATAATTTTTGAATCTTTGGCTACTATAAACCCTAAGAGGCAGCTAAAATTATAATTTTTGCTAGGGGTCCAAGTTCAGTATAGTATAATGGGTCCCACAACCCTATTCTGATGATTAAGGCCCCTGTATTAGCACCTAAACCCCGAAACCCTGAAACCCATGCCAGGTAGAGCAGAATGAGCCACGGGTACGCGCATTCCTGCGCAAGGAGCTTCTGTATGTGGGACTTCAATATCACCCGAATTTTGGGGTTCAGGTTTGGCTTATGGGGTCAGATTTTGGGTTTAGGGTTTAGGGTTTAGGGTTATCGACCCAAAGTGTCGTGATCGCCATTCGACAGTACCTTAATTCGAAGAACGCTCGCACGTTTCGTTGTGGGTCAGGTTGACTGAAACCCTAATTGTTTGGGCCCCTATGTTATAGAACCCTTATTACAGCAACCCTTGTAGAACCCCCCAAAAAAGTCCCCTTATAGCAACCTAAACCCTAAACCCTAAACCCTAAACCCTAAACCCTAAACCCTAAACCCTAAACCCTAAACCCTAAACCCTAACCCCTATATACAACCCTTGAGGGTTCCCTTGTGGCAGCCCTTGTAGAACCTTTGACAGGCTCCCTTATAAACCCTAAGCCCTGAGCCCTTTAGCGGTTCCGTTATAGGAACCCTAAGCCCTAAGCCCTTTAAAGGAACCCCTACAGGAACCCTAAGCCCTAGGCTCTCTACAGGAACCCTTACAGGAACCCTAAACCCGAAGCCCTTGAAAGGAACCCTCATAGGAGCCCTAAGAACTAAGCCCTTTAAAGGTTCCGTAATAGGAACCCTAAGCCCTAAGCCCTTTAAAGGAACCCTACAGGAACCCTAAGCCCTGAGCCCTAAGCCCTTTAAAGGTTCCGTTATAGGAGCCCTAAGCCCTAAGCCCTTTAAAGGAACCCTTGTAGGAACCCCAAAGTGGATCCTGCGGCACAGGAGCTGGCCAACGAAGAAGGGTCTGGGCACGCCGGGTTGCCCAGACATTCGCACGTCCTGCCTCCCGAAATCACGTGTTTAGGGTTTAGGGTTTAGGGTCTAGGGCTTCCGGACGGACCTTGATACGGCACAAGCAAGTATAAGCGGAAGTATGAACGCATAGCATAAATACGCATACACAAAGAGAGATGGATGGATGGATGGACGGACCGATTGACTGGCAGACAGACAGATAAACAGGTAGATAGACAGATATCAGCACGCGTCTGTGTATATATATATATATATATACATACCTACATAGGTACATATGTATGTAAGCATGTATATATGTATTTAGGCATGTATGTGTGTATGTACGTACGTATGTTTGCCTGTATGTCTGTATGTCTGTATGCCTGTATGTCTGTATGCCTGTCTGTCTGTCTGTCTGTCTGTCTGTCTGTCTGTCTGTCTGTCTGTCTGTCTGTCTGTCTGTCTGTATGCATGCATNNTGCATGCATGTAGGTATGTGTGTATGCATGTATGTAACCGCTTGATATGAGAAGTGTCAGCCTCCGCAGTTCACGGCCGTGATGCTCATCGAATTCCTGAGCAAGTCCACGACGCAACGGAAGCTCCTCAGGGCCGGGTGCACAGAGTAGGGGGTTTTGGGATTGATGGTCTTGGGTTTTTGGGTTTAGGGCTTAGGGTTGAGGGTTTGGGGTTTGGGATGTAGCACTTTTTGATATTGGGTTTCGGGTTTAGGGTTGAGAGTTCGGGGTGTAGGAGTTCGTGTCAGTTGCAGTCTGCAGCACGATCGCTGTGCTGGTGAGTATTTCGGGTTTTGTGGCTTTGGGGATTGGGGTGCAGGGTTTAGCCTGAATAGTTACCAATAATTACTATGGGTTCCTGATTATAAATATAGTCTAGTGGTCCCAAAACCCTATTCTACTTATTAAGGCCCCTCTATTCGGGCAGCTTGCTCAATTTTGTGTTGAGTCCCCAGTCCCTGAGTCCTAGATCCGAACTGCTAATCCCTCAGCCTTAAACTTAGGAACCCAAAAAGGACAGAAGCATAAGCATTTTATAGGGATATCCCTACCTTATTGGGCTTCATGATAAGGGGGTTTATATGTGATATCCCTATCCTAATTTTTGCTTATGTGCTTTTGTGGGGCCCTATAAACCCTATCCCCAACTCCAGAACGGCACAGGTCGGGGTGGACATGAAGGACCTCATAACAGTGGTCATCGAAACCCTCGAGGCACCGGACCAGGGGTAAGTATCAAGTTCTACTCGCTCGTTTTACTGATCAACATCTCATGAACTGAAGTGGCGAAACAAATTCCAGCACTTCTCAGCATGATGGAATTTATGCAGATAAGTAAGCGGAGGAAACGGAACTAAATAGGATTACCTCAGAACTCAAGGATCAGAGACGCACCGTGCTGCAGCAGGTTCTGGTTGAGGAGTTTTTGGGCTTTCCTTTCCTTCGTCACCTTGCTGTTGGTTCGTAGTTTGCAGTTGTGTATGCCTGTCTCATTCTTGCCTCGAGCATCTGCCTAACACGACATGGACTCCAACATGCACTGGAAGCTTGTGCGCTCCAAAATCTCCAACATAGAAGCCTAAGTAGTTGCCAATCTGATTCCTTTGGGTTCCTTATTCTATCTATACTATAAAGGAGCCCCAAAGCCCTCATTCAAATTATTAAGGTTCCTGTACTCAACTCTTCTAGCACCCTTGTAATATCCCTTAAAGGAACCTCAGAAAGGGTTTAGGGTTTAGGGTTTATACTAATTGTTACGACCCCTACATTACCCTGCTCCTGCTCTCGCGTCCTAGGTGCCGAAGGGGACACGCAACTGCGACAAGCTGGAATCCGCCCTTCAGCAGATGCTACCCGGCTTTGGGCTTTAATGTAGGGGCCTCAATAGTTAGAATATGGTTTTGGGTTCGTCTATAGTGTATATATATATATATATATAAGTATAACTTATAATAAGGACCCCCACCCCAAAATTTTATTCGTAATTACTAAGGCCCTTATATTAAGGTTTAGGGTTCAGGGCGTCCGGAGAAGACGCGGCGGTTGATTCTTTGCGGTCTTCACTCGCACGAAGTTTTGTTGGGTCCCGCTCAATGACAGTGGAGATTCGACGGGAGCATGGGATTGAAAAAGGTCTTTGTCAGGTATTAGAAACCATAATTACTGAACTTGGGACCCTTGCAAAAACCATAATGTCAGGTGAGGTGTTTGGGAATGCTTTCGCAGGGCAAGGGGGCCCAGCTGAGAAGGTTCGATGAAGCATCATCGCAGGCGGATGTGCTCGAGGCACAGACCATCGCCGGGTTGAGAGGTCTGAACGAAATACTACAAGGGCCTTAGTAAGTAGACTCGGGGTTTGGGAGCACTTTATAATTAGTATCATATAGTAAAGAACTCCAGGGAATAGTACTGGACTCGACATGGCCCACTGTTCTACAGTACAGTTTGCTGGTTCCATTCGACTTTAAGTAGTTTTGCTGCTTTGGAGAAGTGAAACCAGAGGGTTGGAGGGTCTCAGATTATTAGGGTTCAGGGCGTAGGGTTTAGGATGCAGGTATTCTATTCCGGTGCCTTTACAATAAGCATCCTACTGTTTGGGCATTGGAGTGGGGTCCCTGACTTTGCTGAACTTCCTTTCCTCTGTAAGCTTGACACGCCCTCGGGTCTAGGAAACATCCGACTGCCCTAAACACCCTAAAAACAAAACCCTCAACTTGTATGAGTTTAACTGAATTTCTGAAGAACGTCGAAGCCCTCTGAGAAAAAACCAACACCCTAAACCAAACGCCCTAAACCCGAAGCCCTCAGACCCTTCTTGGGCCCTTATGCATCCCCTTAAAAAGCAACCCTTCAAGAAGCCCTCATAGAGCCTCTGATCCCCTTCGAATCTAGGGTTGAACCCATGGGCCCCTAGTATCGGCCCTTAACCCTGGATATACCCTATATTTACCCTTAAAATTTCCCTGGAAAGGCCTAAGAGTCCATATTAGGGGCCCATACTTCTAATCTTAGATCCAAAAAGCCCTCATGCCCCAAACCCTATAACCCCTAAACCCTACCCTATAACCCTTAACCCCTAACCCCTAAACCCTAAGCCCTAAACCCCAAACCCTAAGCCCTAAACCCTAAACCCCCCTCCTGCCCAGAGCCAGGCCAAGAGGAATTTAAACCCTAAACCCTGAACCCTAAACCCTAAGCCCTAAACCCTGAACCCGAAACCCTAAACCCTACACCCTAAATCCTTTCCAGAGCCAGGCCAAGAGGAACTTCATGGGAACCATCAAGTCGATGCGCCAGGATGAGACGCTGCGGAGCGCCGGGGCAGATCATAGAGATCCGGGTTTAGGGTTTAGGGTTTAGGGCTTAGGGTTTAGGGTCAGAGTTTAGGGTGGAGGGCTTTTTTGGGGTTTAGGGTTGAGCGCTTTTTTGGGGTTTAGGGTTTAAGGTTAAGGACAGGGCTTCTTTAGGGGTTTAGGGTCTAGGGTTGAGGGCTTTTAGGGTTTGGGGTGTAGGGTTGAAGGCTTTTTAGGGTTTAGGGTGTCGGGTTGAGGGCTTTTTAGGGTTTAGGGTTATGGGGTTTGGGATTATAGAGATCAGGGTTTAGGGACGAGGTTTTTTTGGGGTTTAGGCTTATGGGGTTTGGGATTATTGAGATCAGGGTTCAGGGTGGAGGGCTTTTTAGGGGGTTTAGGGGTTAGCGCTGTGGGGTTTCATAAGGGTTTGTCGAGGTTTGATGGGACGGTCGGTGTAGTGCGATGTTTTAATTAAGGACCAAAATCTAAACTCTAAACTGGCAGGACGTAAAAGAGTCGAACCCAACTGTTACTGTAAGACAAAACCCTAAACCTAGGGTGTTGGGTTGGGGGAGTTCCGTTTCAGGGGCTAGGAGTGATCAGAGAGATAGATGCTCCTTGTTTAAGGACCAAATGAACCGTACTAGGGTTTATGGTTCATATCGCATATAGGGTGTATGATGCAGGGTATATGTGTGGGCAAGAACGGCAACAACTACCAATCCAAAGTTGATAGCCCGCACTTAGCCAACGCTTCTTACGAGTTCGTGCTCCTTTACCGTTCGCTAAGTTGGAGTACACCAGCCGTGACTACGTGTGAAGACACCGATCACTTCGAGCGATCGTCACATCAGAGGTGCCAACGACTTCACCCAAAAGGTCTTGCGCCTCTGCCTCAGGGATTTCCTGAGTTACGGGGCCGTTTCTGGCTTCTGACCAATGAATGCAAAAAAATCGCCATAACAAGGCAAGCACATGTCTCATTGTGTATACATATACGTTATATATATATATATGTATACATATATGTATATGTATATGTGTATGTGTGTGTGTGTGTGTCTAGACTCCTCTCTCTCTACATACTTATATACGCATACGTGTAAGCGTTGTCCATTGTGGTAACTTAACTGGAGAACTATGGCAAGTATGCTATATATCCCTTATCCTTATCATGCGTGATGCAGGGGTATGTCCATCAACCATACCGTCACGTCCCATCACTAGCATTTCTGTGGCGACCCATAGCTTCCATGAAGGTTGTAATGATGGCTACTTTGCGTGATGAAGAGGGCGTTCCCAGTGGTATGCCAGATAATGTCAGGGGGTGCCTCCTTGATAACGACGCTTGCTGTGCTTATGACGTTCATGATGGTATATTGCGCGCGCTGGTAGAGTTGTTCTTCTGATCGTAACTATCACCGTTCCCGGTATTGCCATCATCGTATTTGTCATGGCTAGAATCATCATCATTTTGCAACTGCGAGTGCTGCCTTCTAAAGCAGCCAACCATGCCTGAAGAACCCCAACCCTAAACCCACAAACTCCAAACCCAGAAGCCCTGAAGCCCGGTAGCCCCGATCACCCCAACCCCTAGACCCTCGGTGCCTATAGCATCAGAATAATGGACTGTCCGTAAGGAACTTAGTTTACACTGCCATTAGAAAGAAAGCAAACAGTTGAACAGGATCCGCGCTATGGTAACCAAAGCCTAAGCTCCGAGTCCTTAACCCTGAAATTTCGACTCAAGAACCCTGTCTTAAAGCGCGTACAGAAAAGCCTTCATACACATTTTATCAATACTCCCTCCGTAGAGCCCGCTAGAACCTTAGAAGCTAGAACCTTGGACAGCTTTACAAAAAGCCCTAAGAAACCCTGAACATTTCAACATCTTTCAGAACACCTTGCAAAACGCTGTAAAGAAAAAAAGAGCCCTAGACCATAAGCTCTAGACTCCCTAGACCCAAAAAAAGAGCCTTACACCCTAAACCATAAAGACTTTATACCACCCCAAGTAGGAAAGGAGCTTTACAGCCTAAGCCCGAAACTTAATAAGACCTACCACCCAAGTTACGCAGGAGCCTCGGACCGCCACCGCGAAATTGTACCTGCAAGACGTACCACCGAAGCAAGAAAAGAGCCCCAAACCCAACTAAACCCTAAACCCTAAACCCTAAACCCTAAACCCTAAACCCTAAACCCAACTAAACCCTAAGCCCTCAACCCTCAAGCCAACTGTAACTAAGCACGCTAAACCCTAAACCCAACTAAAGACTCTGAACCCTAAGCCCAACTCAACACGCTAGCCCAACCAAAGACTCTAAAACCAAACCCTAAACCCAATTAAACCCAAACAAAGAAGACAGGCTCTATGCTTAAAGGAACCCTTAAGCCCTAAACTCTAAACCCTATCATCCCCATCCCTAACCCTTAAACCCAAAATTCTAAACCCTATAATCCCTAAACCCTAAACCCTAAACCCCTAAAGCCCTAAACCCCTAAAGCCCTAAACCCTAAAGCCCTAAAGCCCTAAAACCCCTAAGCCCATCTCCGAGGTCTCCGCAAGCCGAAGCCGGTGCCGCGCTGGAGGATCCTCATCAAACAGGTCTTTGAGCAGGTCGGGGCTTTAAGGGTTTAGGGTGTTTTAGGGGGTTTAGGGTTTAGGGTTTAAGGTTTAGGGGGTTTAGGGTTTAGGGTTTAAGGTTTAGGGGTTTAGGGTTTAGGGTTCAGCAGGTCGGGGCTTTAAGGGTTTAGGGTTTATAGGGTGTAGGGTTCAGGGGCTCTCAAGGCAGGTTGGTGGAACAACCCTAAACCACCTGTCCCCTTGAGGCAGACACCGACCAGATGGGGACACTCAGCCGGGAGGCGAGAGCTGAGCCCGGCGTCACATCTGCCCTCGGAGTGCCGTGTGATCGAAGTCTCCCGATCATCTTCCCAGCAGCGTTGACAGTTGCAGTCCTTGAGTGTTGAGACCCTAGACCCAAAACCCTAAACGCCCTAAACCCTAAACCCAAAACCCAAAATCCTAAGCCTTAAACCTAAACCCAAACCCCAAGACCCAAGACCCAAAACCCAAAATCCTAAACCCTAAACCTAAACCCAAACCCCAAAACCCAAGACCCAAAACCCAACAGCCCTAAATCTTCAGGAATTCCGCGTGTCATTGCAGTCTCCCAGCACAAAGGCCTGGAATTCGGATTCTTGGGGCCCATGTTTCCGGGGAGCAAGGCCTGAACCCGAGGGTTTAGGGTTTAGGGCTTTAGGGTTTAGGGCTTTGGATTTAGGGCTTTAGGGTTTAGGGCTTAGGGTTTAGGGCTTTAGGGTTTAGGGCTTTAGGGCTTCGGGTTTAGGGCTTAGGGCTTGGGATTTAGGGTTTAGGGCTTTGGGGTTTAGGGTTTAAACTTTGGGTTTAGGGCTTTAGGGTTTAGGGCTTTAGGCTTTAGGGTTTAGGGTTTATCCTAAACCCAAAATCAAGCCTAAAGCCTGGAAAGCAGAAGCCCTAAACCCTAAACCCCGCCAGGAAGGGGGTTCTTGTCCCAGTTGAAGGCCAAGTTGGCTCGCGCGGTGGAGAGAGGGCGCAGTTGAACTTCAAAAGACAAAGCCCTAAACCCTAAACCATAAAGCCTCAACATTAAAGCCTAAAGCCCAAACCACAAAGCCTGAGCCCTAAAGCCTAGACCGTGAGGCCTAAAGCCCTAAACTACCCCGAAAGCAGCGCCCTGAAACCTGGAAGACCTTAATCAGGTTCCCCAGCAGTTCTTTTGGGGTTCACTTTTTACTACTTATTACAACCAGGCAGTGGGACAAAAAGGGCACCCTAGAACATTAAGGGGCTACTGGAAAACCTAGTATACAGACCCTGAACCCGAAAGCCTACACCCGAAACCGGGAACAGGGTTCCTTTAAGGGCCCCCTAAATAAGGAATCTACAAGGCTCAAAAAGGGTTCTAGGGTTTGGGGTTTAGGGTCTACTTCGAAGATTAGGGCACTTAGTGAGCAAGGTTACCAAGCTATCAATACCACTTTGCGGAAAAAAGTAATGAGAAGTCTGGTTACCTGTTTCGTATCCCTAAACCAAGTAATGATAAGTATATCGACGTGATTAGGAACCTCAAACCCAACAAAGTGCCGAAACCCAAAAACCCGAGCCCCAAAGCTCCTAACCTAACACCCCGAACCAAAAGCCCGAAACCCGCCGGGAGCGAGAGGAAAGGGTTTAGGGTTTAGGGTTTAGGACATAAAAACACCGTGTGACAGGCTAAGCTCGAGTCGCTGGGCCTGGACTGCGACGTCATTGAAGATCTTTTCGACGTCTTGGATGCCGACGGAAGCGACGACGTCTCAGAGGCGGGTGCTGAACCTTAAACCCCAAACCCCTGCAGGCTTTTGGCCCGGCCCTCTTGCAGGACTAGATGCTCGAACCGAATTTGGGAGTGCGCCGTTAGGACTCGAGCCACATCCGCCAAAACCCCAAACTTTAAACCCTAAACCCTAAACCCCCATACCCTAACCTAAACCCTCAGCCCGAAGAGTTTCTTGAGGGCTCCTTGGCCTAGTTTCAGTATACCCACCCCCGCAACGGTTTAGGGTTTAGGGTTTAGGGTTTAGGTTCGCCCCTATACCAAGCCTTATGGGTAACCCTTACATCAACCCTGAAAGGAACCGGTAAAGGGATTATTGAGGCCCTTATTTTCGTAGTAAACCCTGAACCCTAAACCCTAAACCCTAAACCCTAAACCCTAAACCCTAAACCCCTAAACCCTAAACCCTATCTTCGTCCTGTGACAGAAGCCGCAGGCTGAGATGCTAAACGGCGTGGAGCAGCTGCTGGAGATGGCCAAGGGGTCCCTGGGTTTAGGGGTTTAGGGTTTAGGGTTTAAGGTTTAGGGGTTTAGGGTTTAGGGTTTAGGGTTTAGGGTTTAGGGTTTAGGATTTTGGGCTTTTGGATTTTGGGTTCAAAGGGGTGGAACTGGAAGGGTTAGGGTCCCGTTTTCTTGAGATCAGCAGTTTTGGGGGGATTAGGGCTTCACGGTTAAGGGTTGAAAGGGGTCACTTGTCTTTTGGGTTTAGAGGTTTAGGTGTGGACCCTAGGGCCTAGAACCCTATAGCCCTAAGCCCTACAAGGGCCCTAACAAAATAATCTAGGGCCGTGCAAAGTCACCCAGACTGTTTCGGTGGGGTCTCCTTTCTAGTTAAAGTACGTAGACCTTGTTCTAAGTATTCAGGGCTTTCCTTCGAAACCCTTATAGCAACCTCATAGTATCCCTTGCAGGCCCCTGTGCTGAACCCTTCTAGTACCCTTATAGTATCCCCTACAGGCACCTTTTTAAGGAACCCTCCTCCAACTAGCCCCAAGCCCTAAATCCTAAATCCTAAACCTTCAACCCTAAATCCTAAACCTTAAACACTAAATCCTAAACCTTCAACCCTAAATCCTAAACCCGAAACCCTAAAAAACGCTTCAGGTCCGGCCTGGAGCACGTCGACATGGACGAGCTACGTGCAAGGTTGCACAAAGAGCCCGAGGAGGCCTGAGAGCATTTAGGGGGTGCAAGGGTTTGGGGTTTGGGGTTTAGGGTTTTGGGTTTGGGGTTTAGGGTTTTGGGTTTGGGGTTTAGGGTTTTGGGTTTGGGGTTTAGGGTTTAAGACTTTAGAAGCATTGAGAAGGGGTTTACGACCTTAGAAGAACCTACCAAGGGTCTATAAGGGTTGCCAGAAGGGCCACTCTAAGGGTCTAGTATAGGGGCATGAATAGATAGAATAAGGTTTGGTTTCTTTGTCATAGTTACGTAGCATTTTGCAATTTTATGGGTACTTAAACCCAGTGAGGAACAGAACTCTACATCTTGAATATTATCCCAACCATGAACTAGGCTAAGCTTGACCCTCAAGAACCTACCTTTCTAAGGAGTTGTATACGAAAATCATAGTACAGAACCCTACAAAGGTAGGTTATATATAGAGCTGAGGTGGTTTAGGGTTTAGAGCTTAGGGTTTAAGGTTCCGGGTTTAGGGTTTAGGGTTGGGACTCTATCAGCGTCTCTGGCAAAGGGCGTGCCTTTAGCAAAACAACGTTTACAGACAGACAGGTTGCTGCTTTAACATGGGCAGAATCCTAGAGTTGCATGGTGCTTCTAGTCTTCTAAAATCCTTGAAGAGTAGGACTTTATCAGGGTTGGTTCTGATCGTACTAAACCCTAAACCCTAAACCCTAAACCTTAAACCCTAAACCCTAAACCCTAAACCCTAAACCCCGTCGTACTCTAAGAGCTGGCCGACAAGCCCGCATCGGAGAGCACCGACTGCCTCCGGCGGTTTCGGGTTCAGGGCTTCAGGGCTTAGGGTGCGGGGGTGGGGGAGTCAATTTCAGGATTCAGGGGGAGTGGCTTTGGGAATTAGGACCCTAGACGCTAAACCCTAAACCCTAAACCCTAAACCCTAAACCCTAAACCCTAAACCTTAAACCCTAAACCCTAAACCCTAAACCCTAAGCCCTAAACCCTAAACTTTACGGCGTGGGGTTAAACGGGGTTGGGGGTTTCGGGTTCAGCGCTCAGAGTTTCGGGCTTCGCTCTGTGCTTAGTTCCGGCATGTCTTCGTGTTGCACTGCCAGAGCTGGGGGCAATAGCTGAATCCACCAAAAGGAGACTCCAAAACTCCATCTGAAGGATCCCATCCCCTGCATTTGAGGGGATGTTCTTCGATAGAGGAGCGACTCCCAAACCCCTATATACCCTAAGCCTTAAAGCATGCTTAAGGATCCCCTCTGCAAGTTGACCTGATGTTCTTTGATTCAGCGCGCGTCTCCTAAACCCTAAACCCTAAACCCTAAACTCTTAACCCTAAACCCTAAACCCTAAACCCTAAACCCTAAACCCTAAACCCTACCTCCAGGATACCTGAGCTTGCGAAGCAGAGATGGCTGAGAGCTGACTCGCAAAGATGACAAAGCCCGGCTCAGAGTTTTTTTGCTGCCTGAAGATCAGGCAGTTTCCACGGTTGATGATCTAAATCCCGCATTACCTTAAGGACCCCAAACTATGGGAATTATGGTATATTATCCTGCATTACCTTAAGGACCCTAAACTATCAGAATTATGATCCATTCAGTATTATGGGTAATGCCTAGGATTTATATCATCAACAGTAGGACCCTGGAGCACCAAAGACGTGGCGAAGGGGGTCGCAGCTCTAGATAGCAGCGGTCCCGAAGTGGACCGCCAAGAGTAGCAGCACGCAAGGAAAGCACATCGTCCTGATCCTGGCCGTGCGCCCTTTCTCGGTTCTTCTGCACTTCCGGAACCTGAAATGCCTGCTCTTCGGCTCCGACATGAAGACTAAAATGAGCAGATGTATACAGCATGCTAGCTGCAGACACATGTGGATGCGTGCCAGGCTATAGCTTGATTCTAGGCAGCGGCCTGTCATTCCGGACCACACCGAAGGAGTGCAGCCATGCCGCTTGGAAGGCGGCAGATGCAAGCCGAAATAAGTAGAAATACAATTTCCTTAGCGTTCCTTACTATATTTGTAGTAGTTAGTAGTGCTGTTTCCCTATATCAATGTCATTGCCTCGCAAAGCTGCATCCTGATCGCCAAAGGCACGACCCACAGAGCCCAATTCCTCTTGACTAAGCAATAGACCGCAAGGCTTGTATACAAGGTTTGCAGGGTTTGTACAAGGGTGCTTATGAAGGGAAAAATGGTAATTTTAGCCGCGTTGAGCTTCCCCATGGACTCGCGCCCAGATCGAAGACCCAGTGAGCCCAATACCCTTGAGTTACTGCATCTACTTAAAACTCTCCTAGGAGGCTCACTATGCTGCTGTAAGCGCTATTCCCTAAACCCTAAACCCTAAACCCTAAACCCGCTATTCCTGAACTAGCGCTTTCGTGGTGACGTAGTCGACAGCTTCGGGTCGACGTCCCGGTCTTGCATCTGCTCGCACTTAGTAGAACCCTAATGATCTGGCGGGAGTCCGGAGTTTGTACATTACCTTGAACTACCAGAACCTACTTTTTTCTAGGTCCTTACTATAAACCCATAATATCGAATTTATAGGGACCCTACAAAAAAAGTAGGTTTTGGTAGTTTAAGGTAGTACTAAGGATTGAAGCTATTGGGTTTCCAACTTTTGGGCTTCTACTGTAGGGGTTGGGGTTTAGGGACGGAACTTCGGGTGTTTGGGTCTCTGGAAGGGATGAGAGGGTGCATCGCTATCACCTCGCCCGAGAGTTGATAGGAGCTTTTCAGAGATACCATGACCCAAAGTCCAAAACCCCAAACCATAAGCCCGAAAGCCCTAAACCCTAAACTAAACCTAAACCCCAAACCCTAAACCCAAACAGGCTGCTCCACCTGGCCATTCTGCGGCTATCCTCTGGAGACGGTCCTCTGGTATCCTCTACAAACGGTCCTCCGGTCGAAACCGCCGCAGCCTGCAACCCTTTCAATGCATACCGGGCCCATTATGATTCAGGGAACTCTAGGTTTTTTTTTCGGTTTAGGGTTTACTTGTTTCTTGGCGGTTTGTTCGAGATCATTCTTTCAAAATCATGGCGATGTTTTTGGGTGTGTGTGTGTGTGTAGCACACGTTTGCAGACTTTTTAGGGTTTCTGGAGTACCGTTGCAGGTTTTTCAAACTCACAGCAATATTTTTGCGTAGGTGTTTAGCCACTTGTTGCCGACTCCTAAGACGATTTCTGGCAATTTTGGACCTAGGCATACCGGTATCTTCGTGTCTCAAGCGCCTGCTGTGTCAGTCATGGAACTTGCGGGGTCAGCTGGGACCTCCACGAGGTGGAAATCTTCCGAACAGACGACGGGATCCTCGCCTGGTTTAGGGTTTAGGGTTTAGGTAGCCAGAAGGGCTAGTCGAAGTTTAGGGTTTAGGGTTTAGTGTTTAGGATTTAGGGAGGGTTGAGGTTACCATAAGGGAGGGGTACTGTGGACTAAGGATCACCAGCAGTACATCGCCTTTGGTCGTTTCTGACTCGGGAGCTGGGAAGGGGAGAACAGCAGACTTGGCCGTGAACAAGAACTTAGAGGACTTCTGGGAAGGCGACTACGACGTAGGTCTCAGCTGCAGCTGCTGGGATGAGTCCAAAGTAGGTGTAGGTGGCCAGTGGATGGTTCTGGATCTGGGCGCGCCCATGCCTGTATCCATGATCCGCATCCATCAAGGCGGTTGGGGGAATGCGTTCGCCGTGTCGCAGGTGCAGTTGGAGTGCTCGAACACGCAGAACTTTGTGGACCCCGCGTTGCGTTTCGAGGTGTCTAAGGAAACCACGACCCTCGAATGTAACTCCAGCAGTTGCGAGATCACGGAGTGCCGGGGAAGTAGCTGCTCCTTCGCCTCCTACTGCGACGCTGCGGCGGGCCTGAGCTCGAAGGTCTTGAGCTCTGCCCAGGTCTCTCTGCTGGCCATGGTGCTGGTACTCTTGACGTAGTGTAGGGGCCTGGAAATCCAGTAAAATCCCAAACCCCTAGTCCAATTATTGAGCCTATAAAGCCTTAAAGACCTGAGAACACCCCTCTAAAAGCCCCTGAAAATCTTATTCCATGTTGACACCCCTAAACCCTAAACCCTAAACCCCCATGTTTTTGGGAAAGCGAGCTGCACGTCCCGAGGACTTCTTTCTCGCTTCCCGAACCCGGAGAACCCAATACCCCGTAAGTAAGGAACATACCTTAAATTATAGAGGCCTTGCTATTATGATTTACCTTAACCTACCAAAACCTACTTTTTTGTAGGGTCCCTATAAATTCCATATTAGGGTTTCCAATAGGAACCTACAAAAAAGTAGGGTTTGGTAGTTTAAGGTAAGGTATATTCCTTAATTAAGGGGTATTGGGTTCTTTGGGAAAAGCCGAGGGGCTTTGTCACCAGCCGACGCTGCAAAGCAGCTGCCTCTGGTGACTCTGGTTGCAGGCTGTAAGCCCTATATAGACCCTTCTTTGATGCGGTATACGGTTTATTTCAGCCCGATACAACCCTAACTCTAAACCCCAAACAAGTGGTTAAGGGTGATGCTTACAGAAACTGCTGTGCCACAGGGCCACACCGTCTCTCAATTTGCTCCTGCCTGGAAAAGTGAGTCTGCTGAAAGGATCATGGCCCTTTCTTAGTAACTAGGAACTAGAGTTAAAAGTGGTTAAAAGTTGCGTAACTGAACTTGCAACTTGTAGCCCCGGTTAGAGTACTTATAAGCGTTCTAAGCGTAATGGCTTAGTCCACCTGATCCTGCGAGGGGGAGGATAAGCTTGCTGGGCTCTTGCTGATGAGGGCAGTTTTTCTAAAATAGGGTCCCTTTTGGGGTCCTTTTTATAAGGGTGCCGTACTATTTATATTGGGGACCTAAAAAGGGACCCTAGTTTAGAGAACTGCCCATGAGCTTGATGTAAGTTCTAAGGCTGAAGCCGGAATCCTCGGTCTCGGTTTAGGGTTTAGGGTTTAGGGTTTAGGGTTTAGGGTTTAGGGTTTAGGGTTTAGGGTTTAGGGTTTAGGGTTTAGGGTTTAGGGTTTAGGGTTTAGGGAGTGCTAGGAAGTCAGAGTCGGGTAGACGCTCTGCTTTGCAACGGCTCTCCTTGTGGCTCCAGGTCAGATCTGAGAGTATCTCTGGTTACTAGGTTTCTATCAGGTGATGGTTTAGGGTTTAGGGTTTAGGGCATAAGAAGTACCGTAAGGTTTACGGCGAGGGTCCCTATACACTTCGGAGAACCCGCCGCCCAGAATCACTCCAAACTGCAGCTCCGCCCAGCATCTGAGCCGAGCTTTTAGAGGGTTTTAGAGCATTTTCTTGGCCAAGGGTCTTGCAGTATCATAGGGGCTTAAATAATTACCAATATTATTCTTAGGGTTCCTTATTATAACTATACTATACAGGACCCCAGAACCCTATTCTACTTTTTTGGGCCCCTACATTGCTGAAGTTTGTGTGGCCCTTGCAATTGCTGGGCTTTGCCTCAGAGTCGGCAGTGAGGCGGGGTCTGCTGGGCCCGGGTGGCCAGGGATAGGATTTCGGGTTTAGAGGTTAGTGGGTAGTGGGTTTAGGGTTTAGGGTTTAGGGTTTAGGGTTTCAGGATTCTAGTAGAAGATACCCCAAAACCCTGGTCTACTTGTGAATCAATCGAACAGGGTTTTGGGAGATCTCATACGTAGTACCGAACCCTCTAGGGAACAGTGTTGGCAACCCTTCTGATCCCGACATTCGGATAAGGCGAGGGCTTGAGGGTAGTGGGGCTGTAGGATTTCTGGCTGCTGGGTTCAGGCTAGGGTTTAGGGTTTAGGGTTTAGGGTTTAGGGTTTAGGGTTTAGGGTTTAGGGGTTTAGGGGTTTAGGGTTTAGGGTTTAGGGTTTAGGGGTTTAGGGTTTAGGGTTTCAGGCCCCGGGTTTTGGCGTTGTAAATTTTTAACCAGTAGCACCCTTCATTGTACCCCTTATCGCACCCCTAAGCAGGATCCCCGGTGGTACCTTGACGTACCTGAGGTATCTTTGTAGCGGCCTTATACTGGATTCCGGTCAAGGAATTTCATCTGAGCTACCACAATGCGGAAGCCATGGTGTTTAACATAGGTCCCTCTCAGTTAGCGTCGCTTATTCCTCAACAAAGTATCCGATACCTGAACCCTAACCCTAACCGAAAAAGAGCGTCCAAACACACAAAAAAACCCTTAACCCATGAGCCTGTAGTAGAGCCCTCCTAGGAACCCTTCATGGAACCCTAAACTGTCCTTGTAATGGTGCCCCAACAGTACCTGAGTACCCTTCTTAGTACCCTTAAAGTATTTGCAGTATCCAAACCCCTAAACCCTAAGCCCTAAAATTAAACCCTAAACCCTAAGCTCCTAAATCCCTAAACCCCTAAACCCCTCAGCCCCTAAACCTCTCAACCCCTAAACCCCTAAACCAGAAGCCCGTAAAGGAACCGGAACCCTAAGCCCTTATAGGAGCCGTTAAAGGCACCCTAAGCTATCCCCAAACCCTCCCTATAGAACCCTCAGCTTCCCTACACCACCCTAAACCCTAAACCCTAAACCCTACACACTCAACCTGAAACCCTAAACCCTAAACCTTAAACCCTAAACCCTGCACCCTAAACCCTACACCCTAAGCCCCTAAATCCTAAGCCCCGGAATCCTAAGCCCCTAAATCCTACGCCCCTGAATCCCTGAATCCTAAGCCCCTTATTCCCTGAATCCTAAGCCCTTATTCCCTGAATCCTAAGCCCCTGAATCCCTGAATCCTAAGCCCTTATTCCCTGAATCCCTAAACCCTAAACCCTAAACCCTAAACCCTAAACCCTAAACCCTAAACCCTATCCTTTTCGTGGGAGGTAGAGACCCAACCATGGCTTCACTGGAGTCGGCACGGTCGCGCCCTCGG
>CAJNDV010036885.1:209499-235116 GCA_905221635.1 Symbiodinium sp. CCMP2456 | reverse complement strand
GTATGTATGTATATGTATGTAGGTAGGTAGGTAGGTAGGTAGGTAGGTAGGTAGGTAGGTAGGTATGTAAGTATGTATGTATGTATGTATGTATGTATGTATGTATGCACGAATGTATGCATGTATGCATGTATGCAGGCATGCATGCATGCATGCATGCATGCATGCATAAGATGTGACATAGGAACAATAGCGCCCGCCAAATACGCACATAGGTGTATAAAACATAGCAGACAGATAGATGGCGAGATAGATGGATAGATAGATATTTGCACACTCTAGAAATGCGTACAAACATAAACATAAAGACAAGCATGAGAACGAACTAGGCAAGATAACTATAAGAAAATGTGTACAAAAACCCGAAAACGTGCACAACTAATAATGAACACATACACCCGTCAAACTTAACAGCTTTGCAGCTATAAGCACCGAGCCCTGCTACTTAACCCTGCTCTGTGCCTGCAAGCCCTGAAGGCAGACTCGGAAAAACCAATCTTAAAAGCTACACCTCCAAGCCCATATGCCTGGACCCTCAACCCCAAATCATGAACAAAAACGAAAGCCGCAAGTCATCCCCAGGATTCCCCAGGTATGAGCCGCTAAAGGCCTAGACCTATACACTCAATCAGGTATGTTATGTCCCCTCGACGTTGTAGCCAGGGGGCGAGTGTAGAGGGTTTATATACGGCGTAATTAGGGAGTAGGGTCTAGGGTAGAGGGGTTTGAGTATGGGGTGGTAGCTTTTGTGGGGTGTAGGTTTGGAGAATTCGAGGCTGAGGGCCTACGGTAACGCTGCCTTCAAGTCCTACAGCATCCTACCGCTGAAAGAAGTTGATAGTTCTCTGTAGGAGCGTAAACCCCCCAACAAAAAAAAGCAATTGCGACGAAACCCAACGTCACAGACATCTAGGCCGAAACCTCAAAAGCTCTGATTCTGGCCTATGGTTTGATCCAGACAGAGCCCAAAGAGCATAAACCCAGATTCTGAACGCATCAGGGATCCCTTTAAAGGAACCCTTATTCTACTTAGGCCCCTAGATTACGAGGCTTGAAACGTGAATCGCGTGTCCAGAAGAAAGGTCAAGGGTTCAGTTGTAGTACCTTTTATAGATAAGCCTAAACCCTCAACCCAAACCCCTAAACCCTCAGCCCGAACCCCTAAACCCTAAACCCCTAAACCCCTAAACCGCAAACCCTAAACCCTAAACCCTAAACCCCAAAACCCTCAACCCGAAATCTCACCTCGAGCTTGGAGCAAGTAGAGCCGGATGTCGTTGCCGGCCCGCCGACTCCAGCTGCGGGCTAAAGCCAGAAATTGGCCTAGCCGGCGGCTTAGGGGTGTAGGGTTTAGGGGTTTAGGGGTTTAGGGGTTGAGGGTTTAGGGTTTTAGGGTTTAGGGTTTAGGGTTTAGGGTTTTGCAGGGTTTTCGAGTTTAATTATAGGGATTGACGACAGAACCCAACCTTTGGCCTACATCTGCCACAACCTGCCTCTCCGAGACCGAAACGCAAAAAAAACCAACAACATCGAAATCCAGAACTTGCCTCTTGTTATGGAGCTCCCTTTGACTTAAGTGAGCATGAGTTGTAAGGCAGGCATGTTGCCACACGTGCAAATAAAACAGATACGCACATCCTCAGGACTACGGCCACCGTAATCGAACTCCTACATGTCAACCTCTGACCCTAGCCTCGAAAGAACGCCTTCAAGACATCCCGATAAGCATGAAACCTCTTCATAAAGCAAGAACTTCCCTAAAGCCATTCTCTCCTAGCACCAAGAGAACGGAGCCTGAACCCTAAACCCCATAAAGCCCAAACCCAACTAACATGCAGGCCTCCGGCTAGGCCCTCGGCGTCCAAGGCAGCGATCTCACTCAGCAGGAGCTGCGGGACTCCTCCTGAAAAGGATGGTTTAGCCCTCAGGGTTTCAGGTTTCTTTTTTCTAGGGTTTAGGGTTTAGGGTGTAGGGTTTAGGGTTTAGGGTTCGGGTTGAAGGCCTTCCAAGCAGCTTCTCGCAAGTGCAACGTCGGGGTGTGGCTTTTCATAGGGCTCCAAACAAGAAGAATCAAGTGCTGTCGTAGAGTGGATAATATAGAGGCCCTTAGGAAATGGACTCGGGTTTGAGGGAGTATATTCTGGCAAGTCCCATCTCAAGGACTGCAGCGGGATACTGTTAGTAGTTATAGCGACTCCTATTATAGTAACGTGCCGGGCCTTCTGCCTCATCGAGCAGAAAGAATTGGGATCGAAGGAGCTTTCCAGAAGCCGCATCCACCTGCTAAGCCATAAGGATGTGGTTTGGGGTTTATAGGGTTTAGGATGTAAGCTTGTTTTAAGTGCAGTGGACTGTCGCTCACACGACCATTTAGGTTTAGGTTTAAGGGTTTAGGGTTAACAAGGTCAATACTTTCTAGCAGGGGTTTAGGGCTTTGGGGCTTAGGGCTGCTAAGCCAGCAACTGCAACCACCATCACTGCTGCTGCCAATACTTGACAAAGGAACAAAATAAAACACATCATAAATCAACCGAACACTAAACCCCAAAACCTTGCCAGGGATCATGACCAGAAGCAGTAAGGGTTCTCAGTATCAAGCTGCCCTTCTCGAAGACTTAGGGTGATAAGCCTTAGGATCTGGGGTATCGGGTTTAAGAACTAAGGTATAGGACAAAAGCGGGGGGTGTGTGATCAAATTTGCAGATATTTTCAGCATCCCCCCAAACCCTAAAACCTAAAACTCGAACCCACTTATGTCCCGCAAGGTAGCTTTTCTCAGTCGTTCTGTTGCAGCTCCTTCCATTTCTCAAAGTCTCCGAGCATTAGGCTCTGCTGGAAGTCACAATGCTCGAACTCCTCCAAAAAGGATGCGACACCTCCCTTGTGCCTCGGCTCCGATATAAGAACGGCAGAACATGCCCACACAGGCCTTCTACGCTTTAGGTTCGGGGTTAAACGGACTCTGTAGGTCAGGGTTGTCGGGCTTTTAAGGCTTCGGGCTTCGGGTCGGTCAAGACTTAGTCCACCCAGTTCATCGAATCTCAGAAGCTCAGCGGTACCCTTCTCTCAAGACTGGCGAGATTACCAGTAGGGAGGACTTGGGAAGGTGGCGGCGGCAGCAGCGGTGGTGGTGGTGGCATTACGACTACTGTTCTGAATACCATCAGCAGCAGCAGACTCACAGGGAGAAGTAGGAGGAGGACCGGGAGAAAGAGGAGGAGAGGAGTGATCGGCAAAACCACGTAGCACGGCCGGGGGGCAATTTGGCCGCCGTCCGACGCAGCAGATGTAGATCGGAGGCATTCAGGCCCTGGAGATGGCGAGCCGAAGCTGTATACCCTCATATAGGCCGTTTTAGGCTTGAGGTGAAGCCTGGGCCAAGTGTAGGGCCTCTTTGATTTGATGTATCTTGGCAGCTTCTCAGTACCGGTTAGTGGCTCCGGGAAGCTAAAAGACGTCAGCGCCGACGCCCATGTCCAAGGCGAAACCTGTTAGAACACCTGGAGGACCTCCGTAAACCCTTGAGATGGGAGCAATAACAAAGGGTATGTTGCACTATGGCTTTGTAGGGCCATATAAGGACGACAAGGCAATAATCAGGCTCACAATTATTTCAACCCCTTTGTTGTACAACTCCTTCTCGAAACTTTCTCGACTCCGAAGTGAACCTCTTGCGCATAACCTCTTGCCCCAAGGCCTCGGTAATCAGTCGCGAATTCCTTGCATCATTGGGCGCACGAAACTCAGTGACAGTGGGTATTGCGAAGCATCGCCCAGTCGGGTAGAGCTCTGCCTCGGGTTGAAGATTGTTTAGGGCTTGGGGTTTAGGGTTTAGGGTTTGGGGCTAGCTGCTTAGCTTTGCACCTTAAGGTCTGGGCTCTAGATGTCTTCATTGAAGGTCTGGAAGCTGGTCGAGTTGAATGACGGGCCATGTAGAAAAGCTGGTTGGCTTGTGATGGTGCGAGTGGCAAACAGGCAACTATTACATCTTACCTCGACCACAAGTAACAAGGTTCCAAACTCAGCCAGGGACCAAATAGGCAGCTGGGCGACGCGGGCACGGCGCGGTCTGCTTGTAAAAACGGCAGGGCTGCAGGGGCAGCACATTCTCAAGGGTGAAGGCTCTTCCGGAGCAGCTGCAACCATGCTTTGTGAAAAAGCCATCGATGGTCGTAGATATTAGATGCTCGCATTCACAGAAGCCGGTCTGCAAAGCTTCTCCGTCGACTGAATATGCTTCAAAATCGGCGACAGCCAAGAATGGCTTCGATCTGATGCATTTCATTCTGGACAGCTGTCCAGCCCACACCATTGCTTCAGCCTTAGTCCGTGGACCCTCTAGACCCCCACCCCCTAAACCCAGAGAACCCAATACCCCTTAATTCAGGAATATACAACCCCGAACCTAGAATGGAAAGCCGCTGTCTGCAGCCGAGGCGCAGCAGAAGACAACAGCATGCAGTAGAACCAGCCACGGGCAAGAAGCCCATCGCTAATTCTCTTCACGGCCCCAAACCTGCAAGATGTCATGTAGGGGCCTTCATAAGTGGAATAGGCTTCTTTATAGTATTGATATAATACGGAACCCTAACAGTAACACAGGTAATTATTAGTTAGGCTTCTATATTTCTTAGGGTCTGGGATGGAGGGTTCATGGCTTTAGTTTCTTGGGATTGAAGGCTTGTGGCTGCAACATTTGTCCGCACGACAGGCTCTACTGTAGAAGCAGATGTTAAGGAGCAGGAGACATCGACAACATGGGGGTTTCAGGCAAGAAGTTAGGACCCTCAAGCCCTAAACTTCAAGCTTCGTGCTATCATAGTGTAAGGGCTTCTGCAATTGGAATAAGGCTTTTGCGGGTGGGTTTGGTCCTTGTAGAGTTTACAGGGGCTATAGTTACAGAGGAGTGGTTTTACTCAATACTCAGACCCCTACAGTAAATCATGACTGACCCAGACACCAGGACGCCAACGTGTCAGCTCGCACCATGAAGTCCATGTCTCTGTCCACCACGTCTACTTTCCTCAGCGGGCAAGGAATAAAGTTCGAAAAGCAATGGCTTGGGGCCTGGGATTTGAGGGTTGATTACGGGCTGTAGGCTTCAGGGTTAATGATATCGTTTTCGGGGTTGTGGTAGATGTTGTATGCCGAAAAAGCGGATCGGGACTGTGGGCGATAGTCAATAGTCTTAGCGGTGTCTGAATGATCGCTATTAGCCTAAACTGTCATCCTCCGATCCCCTGCGCCCCTAACTGAGATGGACATTAAGCTTCAGGAGTGTGTACCTGAGGAATCAGCTAGGCGTCCCAGCACTCAAGTTGCCCTGGAGCTCGCCGTAGCGAACTAAACCAATCAGTGTGCCCTGAGTGGGGAAAAACTCAACATCGGCAGTCTGTAGCACAGCGAGGACATCTTCGAGAACCTGGGAGAGGCTTCCATTCCCCAACCCGCCCCGTCAGAAAACGGTTCCTTGAGCTGCATGTCAACTCCTCATTCATGAAGCCTGAGGATCTTATACTGGGTAGTCTTGCTGTGCGATCGCTCTACAGGGATTTCAAAAGGCATCGCAGCTAGTTGGCATGGGCTCCACAGGTATCCTATCTTCGCAGCTGTGGCATGAGACATTTGCTTGTTTGTTGCTGCTTAGATTCCTCAGTGGTCCTTGTGAGAAGCATCCTGTTGTTTGGTTAGGATCACCCATCTTCTGAAAGGGCCCTTTTGCTTCTGGGAATGCCCACATGATTCCGCATCGTTGCACGCTGTGGGGTATTATACGGTTGATGGACAAAATCCTGCATGACCTTAAGGACCCTAAACTATGGGAACTATGGTATATTCCTTATAGTGGGTAATGCAGGATTTTGTCCATCAGCCGTATGAGTTCGGGCGTGGAGGAAGGGAACAGTGTGAGCACCACTTACACTCCGACCCTGACTCTTAGACCTTCAGTCGCAACACCTCCTGCTGCTCGGAAGAACTGAGCACCACTTTGGGTATGTCTCCGACGTAGCTGAATGTTAGCAGCCTCCAGGGGTTGGTGGAAACAAGCTTCGGCGTTTCAGGCATTTGGGGTTGAGAGCTGCCTACCCCTACAACACAAAATCCCTACAACCCACACCCTAAACCCCTAAACCCCTAACCCCTAAACTCCAAACCCTAATCCTAAACTCGAAACCCTATATAAGCCCTATAAATCCCCAAACTACGCCCCGTACCAGGCCGTGGGGTGGGAGGAACCGGCAAGGACGTGACTCCACAGCGGCTAGAGAGCCAGCGTTGATCTTTGAGGATGCTCGGAAAACCTGCGTGGGTGTAGGGTATAGGGTTTATGGTTTAGGGTTTAGGGTTTAGGGTATAGGGTTTAGGGTTTAGGGTTTAGGGTTTAGGGTATAGGGTTTAGGGTTTAGGGTTTAGGGTAGGGTATAGGATTTAGGGTCTTGAGGGTTTTGCTTTGGAGGCCCCCCTGAACCGTAAACCCCATACCCCAAGCCCTACACCCTAATGCCCTAAACCCTAAAGCCTCAGTCGGTTTCGGAGTCCAGGAATTTCGGGCTGCAGGGTTTAGAGCTTTAGTTGGCAACTTGTCGAGGCTGATATGATGTGTTTTCGGGTTCTGTAGACTTTCATGATACAAAAAAAGTTAGGGCTAGCGTTGACGGACTATCAGGGGTAGGGATTTCGGCATAAGGTTTGGAGATTATAATAGCTACTGGTCGTGTCGCGGTGTGTAGGTGTTGGGGCAGGAAGCTTGCCAGGATTTTGAGGGATTCTGGTGCTCGGGCATGTGTACTACAGCGACAGCAGCTGTGTTGCCAGCGGGTGTACGAGAGCTACGGCTTCATGGGCGTAGTCAGTGAAATGGTATTGTGCATCGTTCCCTTCCTATGGTTAACTACAGCTGCAGATCTATTCATAAAGAGCCTACACACCCCAAACCCCGAAACCCCACATCCCTCACTTCTACAGACGAAGCTGGGCACATAAGCAAACCAAAATCCCCCAGAACCTAGGTGTAGCCATCACAAGATTAGAATTCTGAATGTAAAGCCCAGACAATATAAGCTCCACGAGCACCTACTTAGCAACCCCCGCCCTGTCATCCCCCTGAAGCCCAAACCCTAGACATCTAAGTACTTAACGTAGGGGCCTGAATAATTAGAGTAAGGCTTTTTGGCTCCTTTATAGCATAATTAGAATAAGGAGCCTAAGAAATGTTATTGGTAATTATTTAGGCTTCTAGAGTAACCTTGATCCTGATGCTCAATTTCAGAACCGAGATGCTCAATTCGTTCTTCACGGCCAAGATCAGTTGGGCACTCAGCTGTAGAGCGAGGTCGCATGGCCATTCTCGCCGCTCCTTCTCCGAGCAGGCGCAGGATATTTAGGGTTTAGGGTTTAGGGTTTAGGGCTTTTAGGGTTTAGGGTTTAGGGTTTAAGGTTTAGGAGTGTCGTGGCTTTGCCCCAGCAACCCGAACCAGAACTGACCATTACCATCGTTATGAGCAGTGACAACACGATAAACGAGAGTGTATTGAGTTAGTACTACTACTAGTAGTGGGTAAGAAGAAACGTTCTGGATTCTTCAGTAGGTCGATCAATCAGTCAGTGAGTCTGAAATTAACATCCAATGGATCCATCCAGCGGCAGTGTGGCTCCAGGGCCTGTGAACCTCAAGACGTCTCACTCTGCACAGCACTGCTTTACCCGACAACCTCGACTTATCTTTGCATGCGTTCGGAACATGGAACTGACAACTAAATATGCACCATGCTCAGAACCCAAACTACACCATATATCCCAGGCTCTAGGAAGCAAAGCTAGCAGTGGGTTCGAGGTAACCTGACACTCCAAGTGCGGAAGTCCAACGATACTCCGATCTCTGCTCCTCCACGGGCGATTGCATGATTTTGGTCATGATCTCTCCTGGGCTTATGGTTGAATTGAGCTTTAACTGTAGTTCAATGTCGGGCTCTTTTCAGGCCAAGGGCTCGGAGGTGCTAAATCCTAAACTCGACATCCTACACAAGGAACCCGAACTCACCCCAAACAGCACCCAAACAACAACTCTTGTAAGCAAAACAAGGTTCATATACGGGCTGGCCCGAAGCCCTCATGCCCTAAATCCTAAGCCCTTTCCCTACAACCCCAAAGCCCTCAACACAAAGACCAGAAACCCAAAACCCAAACTCTAGAGTCCGGGCCCAAGCGCCCCAAAAGGCCAAGCCCGAACACACCACATTAAGCTGTGTAACCTTCAAGCCCGAAGCAACAGACCCTAAAAGCCCTGCCGAACTCCTCCTTGGACCGAAAGCAGAAAGCAGAGATATAAGTTGGGGGAGGGGGGAAGTTCTGTAGAGCGTAGTGACGTGGAGCTGACACCCCTCCCCCATGACATGCCGAGATTAGAATTTACGCTGTCTTGGACACCTGTAATCTTTAGTTTCCAGCGTGTTTGCGGAGAAGGGGGAATATTCTCATGCCCCCATCAGCATCCACTTCCATTCTCCTAGATACGATTTTGGCCTGTAGTATCGAACGTGTAACCCGGTTGTCCTTTCTGTTGCAACATGAACTGAATGCGATTCGATAGATGATGATGCACCCTTCATTCCTCCTGTCACAGTATGGCCCGTCTACGCCTGTTCTACAAGGCACAGAAAAACACGATAGTTAGTCGATGTCAACAGCTGAAGGATTGAGAACCTATGTCACATGTGCGTGAGGTCTGTTCTCATTGTAAAAGGGGACGGCAGTGAGGTGTAAATACAAGCATGACTGAAACAGAAGTTTTGCCTGTGTCTCGCCATGTAATTTTCGAACACCCATTCATACGTGCGTGTCGGTGACCCTGCCGTTGCTGTCTATAATGAGTCCAATGCTTCTGCAGCAATAAATGTAAAGCCGCACACACCGTTAATGACTGAAAACCTTTGAATACTGTTTTTCGTCTAGGCGAACGATACAGGACGTAGTTCATGTTATGAACTGCAAGAAAACCACATGGATGTTGCATTTACAAACAAGTGACAATTATGTCCGGCAAATAACGCTTTCCTGCTAGGTATAGTACCGAATGGCCAGCAGTTGGCAGTTGGGTGAGAGATCGGCATGTCTCGAATTCAGAATGTATACACGCCATGAAATGCAACCCTTGGAACTCACACCCCTGAAGCTTCTAATGAAAGTCTCTTGTGAGCAACCTGGACCCTAAGAAACCTACCTTTTCGGGCTCCTTAGTATGATTTCCTTAAAGTTATTCAGGAACATCACATCCTAAGCCGAAGCTCCCTCATGATGCGCCGGAGACCGAATCCCTCACCCAAAGGCGCTGTGCGCAAACAGAGCCACGAATGAAGCGTGCGCAGTCACAGAAAGCAAAAACTATGAGGAACTCCAGAAACTCAAGATTTTCACAGAAATGCCAGGACCGGTTTGGCATGTTTTGTAATATTTGGATTTTTCATGGTAAGAACCATAGGAGCTCAATGCCGGCGTGTCTTGATGAAACCGTGGCACATGGGTTTAGGATCCTTTTGAAAGGTATCCAATTCCCAAGATAGCTTCACAAGAACCTGGAGCCCGAAGAATGACTTGGGTTCAGGGTTTAAGGGTTGGGGGTTTAGGCTTCAGGAATTGGGGATTTAGGTTTCAGAGCTTGCGGTTCAGGGTTGAGCTCGAAGCCGAAGATTACAAACTGACAATCCCTAAGTTTTTAGGGTTTAGGGTTTTAGGGTTTAGGGTTTTAGGGTTTTAGGGTTTAGGGTTTTATAGGGTTTAGGGTTTAGGGTTTAGCTTCTCCTTGCCGAAAGTCGGAGGAAAAGAACATCGAGAGGGGATTCCACCAACTCTGCCGCTTCCTTGCCGATGCCCATCAAAGGCCTCGGGTCGCCATAAAGAGGCCTTAAGCCTTCTTCTTCTTCTGGAGACTTCAGAGCCGTCAAGCAGCGCGTCCTTTGCATTCTGAATTCTGGTGAAACGAGTGTAACCTGGGCCTTGTGTCCCAAAAGGAGGCTGGCCTTAAGCCTTAATGATTAGGGTTCCTTTAAAGGGCTCTGGTGAAGGGCCATATATAGGCCTTAAGCCTTATAATGATTAGAATAGGGTTCCTTTAAAGGGCTCTTAATGATTAGAATAGGGTTCCTTTAAAGGGCTCTGGTGAAGGGCTCTGGTGAAGGGCCTTCGTAAGGCTTACTCATAAGAGCAATAAGGTTTGGGGGCATGTTATGATACAAGTACAATAGTAAGGAACCCAACGCAACAAAGCAGGTGATTGTTGAAGCTTCTATGTCAGCTTCAACAGCCGCAGTCCCCGAGCCTGAGCTTCGAAACCTTAAAACCTGAAGCCCCCCAAACCCTAAACCCCTACACCCTAAACCTCTAAGTCCCCAAACCCCAAACCCAAAAGGACTTGGAACTTGTGCGTTGCTTTTTATGCTTCCTCAGACGCTCTCTCCGTTTACTGGGGTTCAGGTATCCGCTGCAATCTCAAGACCCTTTTCCAGGGCGTTGGAGATGAGTGTATGTAGCGGCTCACAGTACAGAATGCAGGTCAGAGTTTAGAGTCATGGCCTTATCAGATAGATTAGTAAGGGCCACCCATGAATGTCAGAGAAAAGTCCTACAAACAAGCCCGACACAACCTCAAAGCACCTGGAGAAAGGATCCATATAATTACATACTCCTGGTTCCAACAACCCATACCTTCCAGCAGCCCCGAGAGTCCGAACCACTGAAACCGGGTTCAGGGTGTAGGCTAGAGTTGTCGTAAAATTCTAAACTGCTGAAAGCCTGAAGCCCCAAAGCAACGCGGGGGAGAGTTCGTTCGACGGTCGAGAGGCGTGGCTGCGATTATGATCGAATAAGTCTCCAGGAGGTGTACAAAGGAGACCCCCATCGACAGGCATCCTCCAGCCTCGTCACCGGACGTTTTGGTGCGTTTCGACGTTTCTGGTTGCAGAGTTTATGGTTTAGGGTCCACAAACAAGGCTTCAGTTTAGGGAGCTATAATTATACAATTAGGCATCCCTCCTCTTTGAGTTTTGTTGTTTTTTGGGTGGAGGCGGGGCGAGGATCTTGTTTTGGGCCTTTTAACGTTTATAGGGTTACGGGCTGGGGTATCTGGGGATTAACGTAGGCCTATAGACATTGAAACTTACAATCCTTCTGAGTCTCTGAAATAAGATCCCAGGCGGGGTTTGGGAAATCCAGCCACAGATCATGTATCGACCAACGGAAGCCCAATGTAAATGCAGCATCCCACCAGCAACACTTAAGGGAACCCAACATCTCACTCCTAAACCCTAAACCCTAAACCCGCAACCCTAAACCCTAAACCCTAAACCCCTAAACCTTAAACCCCAGAGCGGAACCGTGAGACGAACCCCAGGCCTCCAGATCAAGAAGCCCACGTTTCAGCAGTGGAATACGGTGCGGGAACTGCATCCAGGGCTTGACCGCCATGCCCCTGAAGAACCTTTAGGGTGTAGGGCTTAGGGTTTAGGGTTGCTGAGGGTAACTATAAGAACTGTGCTGTTGCCTTCTTTGGTTCCTTGTTAGGGTATCAAGCCCTGAACCCCCTAAACGGTGTGTGAGTGATGGCATCTCGCTCGTTATGGACAATGTCATAATGCAGAATTCGTCTCCATCAACAGTGGGTTCATGATTGTATCCAGTGGAAGGCTTCGAAGGGTAGTTGATGGTTTAACGGTATTGTGCATAGGGATTAGGCTAGCTTCCGGTTTTAGGGTTGGACCGTTCGAGGCCCAAAGTTCGTAAGCTTTCTGGAAACCCGGGGATGTTTCGTTGGTAGAGCTTTGGGATCAGGCTACTGGCTTATCGTTTAGGGTGTAACTTCGAGCCAACTGTAGTATAACGAAACATTCTGCACCTGCAAAGTATTTGGCGTTCCTCCCAAACCCCTGCAACCAAAACCGAAAGCCATCAATCATGAACCGAGCTTTCTGAAGTCTTAGTCTTACTAGAGTTTGGGAGAGTGGGATTTACGGTTTAGTACTTTGGGTCGAGGGGTGAGGGTTCAGAGTTCCAGATTCAGGTTTCAGAATCTATAGCCACCGGTGATCCCCTAAACCCTAAACCCTAAACCCCAACAGCCCAATCAGAGAGTTTTGCTACAACAAAGCTGGCCTTAAGCCTAAACCCTAAACCGAGTAAGACTCCATTTCTATGGCATGCCTTGTCGGTTCCTTAAGTTTCCGAGCAAGTCAGAATTAAACCGAAGTTAAACCCAATCGAGCTAAGAGGTTGCACGGCTTGGCGTGAAGGATGCTGGGGCTTGCGGCATGCATGTATATATATATATATATCTATCTATCTATCTATATATATATATATATCGAAAAGTGTGCATCTAATCTATCTATCTTTCTTTCTACCTACCTACCTATCTACCTATCTACCTATCTATCCATCCATTCATCTATATCTATCTATAGAGAGCGAGAGAAAGAAAGAAATGAAGAAAGAAAGAAATAAAGAAATAACGAAAGACAGAAAGAAATAAATACATAAAGACTTAACGAAAGAAATAAATAAAGAAAGAAAGAAATAATGAAATAAATAAACACAATAAAGAAAGAAAAAACTAAAGAAATAAATAACGTCATAACTCAAGAAAGAAAGAAATGACGAAAGAAAGAAATACATAACGCAATAAATAAATACATAAAGAAAAAAGACAGAGAGACAGAGAGAGATTCTTCCAAGGCTTATCGGTAGGGTTTCAGACGATAAAACAATACGGCGCATAGGCAAGCCCAACCTAAAAGGCTAAACCCCACACCCTAAATCGCCCAGCAGCTTCCACACGTAGGTTCTGAAGTCGTTGTAAAATCTGTGCTCAAAGCAGCAGGTGCCATCCGGGTTCAAACCAACTTCCGTCTTGGTTTGAGACTACGGTTGTAGGGCTTTGGGCTTTAGGGGTTTCCGGTTTCGGGGTTTAGGGCTTAGGGCTTTAAGTTTTGGGCCTCGTGTTTAAGGTTTAGGGTTTGAGATTTGTGGGCTTTAGGGTTTTGGGGTTCTTAGGGTTGGATTTCGGGCATATTATATATCCTTATTTGTGTCTGAGCCTTCAGCTTGGCCTGAGTTCAAGGTTGACCGGGGAGTATAGAAACCTTCGCACGAGGATGCCGGGAAAAAAAGAATAGGAACTTGTGCAAAATCATGAGAACAAGTTGCAACGTCGCTGCAGTTTCCATCCCTGGCAGCCTTGGCAGCCTGCACCCAAGTTGGCGCCAGCAGCAAAAGCGCAGAGAGCACGACATAGCTCATCGAGCGTGCAGATCTGCTTTCTGGAGTTTCCAGGCTTGAGGTCGTATGTGCTGCACACCCTTAACCCCCCAAAATGGATCCTGCTCCTAGCAGCTGGCTTGTTCATATCACAACTCTCAAGCTCTAAGCTTGGAAACACCCTTTACTCTTTGAGCCGATGCTACCGAAGTCCGTTTCAAGCCTCAGGAAAGGATCCTGCAGCGTGTCCCTGCTTGAAGATTCATGAGCCCGTGCCTCTGAGGCTGCTTGGATGCGGAGTCTAGGTCTACTTGGTCTCCAGCTATGTGCACGCCCAGAATTTCACAGCCCTCACCACTCTCACGCGTACAGCTGGAGGCATCCGAACCCACAGACCTCATAAGCCGCTATCGTAAGTCCCTGTTCTCCCAAACTCTCAGCTGTGTTAAACGTACAGTTCTAGCCGCAACTTGAGATATCAAACAACAATTCCCAACTTACGGAGACGCTACGGTTTGGAGTGCTTTCGCATTTCGGCTCAATCGAGCTGCATGGCTGCAGAGTTTATCTTTTGTTCGTGGTTTGGATGCATCTATTCCTTAAATCCAAGTGCTTCTATTTATTCCATGGTGCTTAGAACGATTTGAAATATATTTATAGATATATATTTGTATATATATATATATATGTACATATATATATATATACATGTGTATATATATATATATATATTTATTTATTTATTTGTTGATTCGTCCTTGAGACCGAGAGTCGCTGCGGCCTGCAAACTGTAGGATTGTATCACCGCGTGATCCAATGGGGTGTTTCATTCGCTAGTCATTTTGTACACGCTCTGTTGAAACTTCGAGAGCAGAAAAGATCGGGACGTCTGAGATCTGTGCCCCCCCAAAAACGTGTCCGAGCAAAGCATAACTGGAAAAGTAGGTCATAAAGCATTCACCACCTTGAAGTGAGGCCTGCCTTATTTGCGAAACTCCCATGTAGATCGTGACCGGACACCAAGAATCCTACCTGTACACTCCAACATGTCCTTTTCTGCGGTCTAGGGCTTAGCGAACCAGCCAGAAGCTGCCGGTCAAAAGGTTTTGGGGGTTTAGGGTTTAGGTTTAGGGTTAGCAGATCTCCTGCCTCCAAAACTCGCCGCACTCTCGGGTCGTCCTTCCGAGGCAGGGAAGAGGCCAAACAAAAGAGTTTAGGCTTCATGGTGGAAAGAGGATATTTGTTCAAGAACTCTTTGCTGTAGTGGTAACTGGTGAAGACCATGATGGTGATGATGATTATTCATGTGCTGATGCTGATGCTGATGACGACGACGATGCCGAAGCCCTAACCCGAAACCCTAAACTAAAACCCTTTGCCTATGATGGGTGTGTGCTTGTTCACTGTGAGTGCGGGGGGAGCGGGGGAATGTTCGGGTCCAAACAGCAACACCCGCCTGAACCCACAGCAAAAAATAACAAACACCACACCACCCCTCGCACCAACGGCAAAAACAACACCCTAGCAAGACTAACAACCCGCACCGATGTGTGCTCTTTTTGCTGTCGGTGCCGTGGGTGGTTTTTGTGTTGCCGTGGGTGATAGGGTTGTTGTTTTAACAAGAAACAATTGGCGTCGGTGTGCGTTCTTTTTTGCTGGCTGCGTGTGCTTTTTGTGCAGTGGAGGCCCGAACTGGCCGTTCACTCGCTTGCTGGTTTGCCGGGGCTTCAGCCGCAGTGCACGGTTCAGGGTTTAGGATGTAGGGTCTAGGGTTTGGGTCAAAACACCAACAGCAAAACAAATGAAAACACCCACTCCGGCCTGGATTTGTACAGGAGCTTTGCCGATAAGGTCTAAAATACTGCATTTTGCAGCACATAGGGCTCAGGATTTGTGCCTACAAATACATTTATGGGTTTATTCATTCATGTTATATATATATATATACACATGTATGTGTGTATACTTGCTTCACAGTCACAGATTACTACATACATACACACATACATACACACAGGTATTTGCATCTAGCAGCCTAGCTAATCTCTATAAGCCCTCAGCCCTTGGAGGCTCCTGGACTAGTGGCCCCTCGATGCCCGTCACGATGCTCGTGACAGCCTCCTTGGTGCGTGGCGATGTCAGAGCCTGGACAGCGGTTCCCAGAACGGTTTAGGGTTTAGGGTTTAGGGTTTAGGGGTTTTATGGTTGCTAGCACGGTTCTAACACGGGTACCTACAAGGGTTCCTGGCAAGCGAGACGGGCCAACTGTCGGGGAACTGTCGGGGTGTGGGATTTACCCTCGGGACCCTGTCCGACCTATACTGCAAATTAGAAAAACTACACAAGAAATTCAACAGCTCATCGTTGCCATGTAGAAATCTTCAAATCCAACGCGCTTTCTGCGGCAAATCGCAAAACCGTAATTAAGTCCTTAACCCGAGATCCGAAACCAAAGTGAAGAAGACTGAATCTCTAGAGCAAGCTCTGCAACATGGACTTACGATGATTTGTGCTGGGATTCTGTGGACTTCAAAAACCATGAAGGCAATGATGCTTAACGGTTGAACCTTTAATTATAGTCCCTAAACCTGTAACTCCAAACCCACATGCATGTTGAGCGTCTACGTTACTTCCGAAAGTGCCGGATTTCCGCAAGGCGGCCTCGAAACCGCCAACAGCATAAACCCTGAGCCTAAACCCAGAACCAAAAACCCAAAACCCCATAAAACCCCAAAATCCTGAAGCCCAGAGCCCTCAACCCTAAGCCCTAACACCTAAAACTCAAGCCCAAAGCCCTCAACCCTAAACCCTAAAACATAAAACCCAAAACCCAAAAAACACCCTAAAATCCTCAACCCTGAAGCCCTCAACCCTAAACCTCAACCCTGAATCCTGAACCCCAANNCCCCCCCCCCCCCCAAAAAAAAGCCCTTCGCAAAACACCTCAAGGCCCTGGTTCGGCAGCTCCCCCGCGAAATACTCGGAAGGCTGATGGGCCAGCAACCTCAATGTTTGTAGGCGGGTTTAGGGTTTAGGGTTTAGGGTTTAGGGTGCATAATATAGAGGCCTTATTGATTAGAAAAGGGTTTTGGGGTTCTTTATTATGCTTACGTTGAATTGCCCCAGAGTAGCTATACATTCTCTGGATGCACAAGTCATCTAAAGCTTTGCTCGCTTCAGACGTTTGAGGGAGTGTCTATGGTTTAGAGCTTGGCTTTTTGCCTTCTGGGGTCTTGTTCCGGGTATATCTAAAGATGTGTTTTTTGTTTGTCTGTTTGTCTGTGTGTCTGCCTGTCCGTCCGTCGGTCGATCTGTCTGTCTGTGTCCCTGTCAGTGAGGGTGTTTTCGGGTGTCTTGGGCTTGCACTTCTTGGAAGCGTCCGCGAATGCTTTTCTGCTTTAGCAATGTAGGGTTCCATGGGTTGGGGCCAGTTTAGCCTTGGTGGGTGTTCTTGAGCTGACGGGAGGTTCTTACAGTACGCCTAAAACCATAAACCACTATATAGGCCAAAACCCTAAATTCCTTATCGTGGCCCGTACAGAATCCATCCCTTTAAGGAGCCCGAATCCCGCGTCATCCACAGTTCCCATAGAACCCTCAAAGCACCCCGCCACTAAAGGAACCCTGACAGGAAGCCTGAACGAGGCCCTGAACCCAGCAGCCTAAAAGGGATTCCAAAGCCCCCCTTAAAAGGAAACCCTATTATACAAGCCTCCATCCTTAAAGGAGACACCATTTAAGAATCCTAAGCTCTAAACCCTAAACCCTTAAAGCATCCTAAACCCTAAAACCCTAAACCTTAAAGAATCCTAAACCCCAAACCCTTAAGGAATCCTAAACCCTAAACCCTCAAAGCATCCTAAACCCTAAAACCCTAAACCTTAAAGAATCCGAAACCCCAAACCCTTAAGGAATCCTAAACCCTAAACCCTCAAAGCATCCTAAACCCTAAAACCCAAAACCTTAAAGAATCCGAAACCCCAAACCCTTAAGGAATCCTAAACCCTAAACCCTTGAAGCATCCTAAACCCTAAAACCCTAAACCTTAAGAATCCTAAACCCCAAACCCTTAAGGAATCCTAAACCCTAAACCCTTGAAGCATCCTAAACCCTAAAACCCTAAACCTTAAAGAGTCCTAAACCGCAAACCCTTAAGGAACCCCTTACAGGAATCCCTTAAAGGACCCCATAAAAACAAGCCAGGGCCGAGACACTGCGCCTCAAGAGGACCGGCAGGGCGTTTCCAAGGTGCCGAGGCCCAGTCGGGGAGCCTGCTTGGGTTTAGGGCTTAGGGTTTGGGGTTTAGTGTTTAGGGTTTTTGGGTTTAGGGTTTAGGGTATCTGGGTTCAGGGTTAAGGGTTTCTGCACCTAATAGACACCAGAAACCCCTTCAGGGCTTAGGCTTCCCTAAACCGGCAAACCCCCCACACCCAAAGCCCCTAAGCCCAAAGCCACAAAACCCAGAACCCCAAAATCGAAAAACTCCTAAAGCCCTATAAATCCCAGGGGCCCTCCGCGGAGAATTTCTCCATAACCAAAAAAAAAACTGCGCCTAAAAAGCCTCGAAGGCTCCGTAGACACAAAGACCTGGCTCCTGGTGTCTCCAAGACTCGGATTGTGGGTTTGGGGTCTAGGGTTTAAGGCTTTTTGGTCAATAAGGCTTGGAGTACAGAGGTTTTGGGTTTAGGGTTTTTGGGTCCATACACAGCTTGGCGGTTAGGGGGTTTAGGGTTTAAGGGTTTAGGGTGTAGAGCTTGGGGTTTCGGGGTTTGGGGTCTAGGTGCTTAGGGGTTGTGTTGATTCCAGTGGTAGTAAAACATATCCAAAATAATGATCATGCGCATAAGCATCATCATGCCAGTGATAATGCCCCTAGTCATCGACATATGGTGTACCAAAATATTAGCCAATAAAAGTATAGGCATAATATTGCAAATACGAACCATAATCATCAGAAGCCACAGATGTCTCTGCAAACCCTGTAAACTCCATGCTCCAACATGCTTCAATGGTGTATTAAGCTAGGAAGCTGGTTTGGGTAATCCTAAACCCTAAAGCCTAGACCACATCCCAGACCCTGGAAGCCTGAAAGGTGCAAAGTTTTCGCAAGAGGCATCAGACAACTTCAGAGTTTAAAATTCAGGATTTGCACCCATGGACGTTTTCCTTAAGCCTGCGAAGCCTAGCTACGCCTTTGACAAATAATGCATCATAACTACCTGCATTTCGACTTTTCGGCCCCAAAGCCTTTTGGACTAAGCCGAAGATCTGGCATGAGACGAAGCAGCCTCGAGGAGACAGTGCGACAAGGGCACAGTCTATCCGCCGAAGTTGCAGCAAAACCCCTCAGCCCTAAACCCTAAACCCTAAACCCTAAACCCCAAACAAATCCTAAAACCGCAAGGATGTTCCTTGTAAGCCGAAGCCGTGCAAGTCCGGAAGTCCGGAAGACCCCAAGCTCCAAAAAGTTGTACAACTCTGATGGATCCCTTCTCCTGGGAGCCCACAAAAAAAAGGTTAGGGTTGAGGGTTTAGGGTTTTAGGGTTTAGGGTTCAGGGTTTAGAGTTTAACAGTTTAACCCTAAAAAATGCACTTTCTTTCTCCGGATCTCCCGGCGACAGTGAGGCCCTCCGCATCCAGAGTGATGGGCTTCCCGTTCCTGCGCCGCCGGAAGTTTCGGGCTTTGTTTGGAATTAGGGTCTAGGGTTTCGGAATTGAGGGTTTAGAGTTTAGGATTTTGGGTTTTGGTCCTTTGGAGGCTCCTTCAGAGCTCGATCTTTGAGGCTTCTCCACTGGCTTTGGGGCATAAGGTCTGCAGACGCACAGAACCCAATCCTGGATCCCAAGCCCTTATAACCCCGACGAAAAAACGATGCAAGAACTCTCAAACCTTCATCGCAACTCTTAAACTCTTATGGTATAAACCCACCTCCCCAAATCCTTACTGTAATCCCATGCCATTGTCCCTGAAATCTAAGCCAGCACACCCCCCCATAACTGCCCATAGCCCGAGCACGAAATCCCAAGAGCTTGAAGGTCACAACTTTACACCTCCAAACTTTGAACACCCAAAACATTGAAAACCCTAAACCCAAACCATCTAAACCCAATAAAATTGTTTTAACAGCCCTAAACTCTAAACACAAACAATATGCGCGCATCCTGTCTCGAGCCAGAAGTTCTCGCCGGTCCTGCCAGAATAACTTAGTCTGGGAGTGAAGAGTGTGTCTTTAAGTGCTTAGGGGGTGCGGTGTTGTGGTTTTAGGGGTTCCGGTGCGTGGAGTTGAGGATATGGATGCTTAAGAGATCGAGCTGTACGGTTCAGTGTCTATAACCAATCACAACCCCAACCCGAAACCCCAAATCCCCAAAAACCCAAGGCCAATGAATTTTAGGCACCTGCAACCGTAATAAAACATAACAAAACCAGACTTCGGACTTTAAGCTATACCCTAAAGCCTAAACTCTGAAGCTCTAAACTTCTAAACCCTAAACTCTGAACTTCTAAACTTCTAAACCGGCCCGAGCCTTGGGGAATGCACCTTAGGTTTCTCAGGGATTCGCAGAATCAAAGGCACCGATCTCCTGCCAGGACAGCGACGAAAAGCTGATGCTGCGGTTGCCAAACGCCTGAGATTTGGAGTAGAGGCGCTTAGGAGTGTGAGATCTAGGAGTGTAGGAGCTGTAATTAGGCAGCGTTAGCCATCAAAGCCAAACGCGCCAGTTCTTCAGGGAACACTTTCTTCCAGGTCGTCACAGGGTGCTGACAAATCATGTGACCAAAGTCATTGGCACAGCTCCAACGGGCTGTCGCGAGCGGGCCACCTCTTAGTGATTGCCACCAGCAGCAGAAGATGTTTCTTGAGAAGGGCTTCGCAGGAAGTAATCGGACTCATGCAGTAGGTTTCGCAGGATATCGATTGTCCGAAGTTCATTCATACTTGAAAACTGTATTGGATCATGTACCCTCTGCCTTCAACCTACAGCCTTAGCATCCCACGGAGCCCTACGCAAGAGGCAACAAAGTTGGAAGTTCGCGATGAAGGTAGTCATTGGCTGCCCTTCTCGGCTTTTAGGCTTACCGTCGGGAATAACACTCCTGGACGTTCCATGTACCGATACAGCATACACGTTGGGGGCTTAAATGTCGAATATAGTGGTACGAGAGGCCTCACGTAACATCAGTATCACAAACAACGCAATGATAAGACAAAAGAACATTCAATCACAATCATCAGAACAAAGGTTCATCACCATGACTCAAAATATCAAAAACACCCCCTCGCCTCGTGGTCAAGGGGGTTTGGCTTTAGGTCACTTGGGATGCTGCATGCAAGGGTTTTCGCTCCCTGATACCATACTCTACTCAGAACAATATTCATTGAATCCCAAGGCCCCAGGAAAATTCAAACCATAAGCCAAGAACATGGACCCTGAAAGCCAAAATAACACCAAACTAAACCCTAAACCGAGAACCTGTCAAAGACTATAGTAAGCCCTAAACCCGAAACCATTTTGATTTGGCCAAGATGCCACAGTCGCCTCGAAGATCTCTCCGCGGTCGCAGAGAAGCAGCAACGTCGACAAATCCGGGGCCAGTGCAGCAGCCGACACACCGAAAATCCTGGGGTATCGGACTTAAGGCACACCGAAGAAAATTCGGAGGCCTTTGGATTCAGAGGCTATAAGGCTACAAAAACTGTTGTGTTTCTATTGTTTAGAGGCACTGGGTTTCAGCTGTGAGGGTTTGTAGGGCTTGGGCCTTTCATTCAGGAACTCGAGTTTTAGGTGTTCAGTGTCTAGGGCGGCATGAGCGGGCCACACATACTGCAGTAGTCTTTGTGAGGCGTGTGTCGAACAACGCCAATGCTTTAAAACATTAGGGTTTAGGGTTTGGGGTTCTAAAACACTCTGTTGCTGCTTCCACTGACTGTCAGCCAGGATTTTACTAACGATGCGCACAGCCTCGCGAGCCGACCGATGACCGTGTCAAGTCAGAACTAAGCACTGTCAAAGCTCTGACACTGAGGCAGCCGAAAATGATGATCAACCCCAAACCCGAAACCCTACATAAAGCTGCAATCGCAACTCGAAAGCCCCCACATGTCAGAAACCTCTCGAGGCACCCCAAATTCGAAGCCTTCGAAAGTGATCTTGAGAAGGACCCCACGCAGGTACCCTAAAGTAGAGAAGGCCAAAAAAACCTCAACCCCGCCGCACCAAAAACCCTCGACACCCAAACCCTACTATAGAGGCCTTTATAACTAGAATAGGGTGTTTGGGTCTTTTGTCTATGGCTACAGTAAGGAACCCTGATGGTAATTCATCAGACCCTGATACGAAAGCTCGAACCAGCAAGTCGCTAAAACCCCAAACACTGCATCTCACGGCTGCTGATCTTGCTGTTCGTCTTCAATCCTGGCCGTCGTTCCCAAAGCCGTCTGGAAGGTGCTGCCATACGGCACCTTACCGACTGATTAAAGAACTCCCAAATGGTTCTACAAGAGTTTTCGGCAGAGGTCGGGTCACATCCCATGTGCTAGATGTGTGTGTGTGTGTATACGTATGTATATATTTATGATATATATATATATATATATACCTATATATATATATATATGTGTACATATATACATATATATATATATATTTATATCTCTCTCTCTCTCTCTCGCTCTGTCTCTCTTCCATCTATCTATCTATCTATCTATCTATCTATCTGGCTCTGGTACCTTGTCTGCATCTGCTTGACAATAACTGGCTTATGGCGTTGAACCCTACCCAAACCCTCCGATTTCTGGCACACTCCTTGGCAGTGACTTGGGCTTTACTTTTTCCATGCAGACTCCTGCATCCACTTGGGGCAAGGCCATCATAGAATCCGTAAGTTTACATCGCACCGCAAAGCCTGAACCCCTTATAGAGAGCCCTTAAAGGGAAGCCTAAAAGGAACCCTGAATCCATTGCAAAGAGCCCAGCCCTGAGGTCGTCGAAGCAGCAAACTTGCTAGAGGCCCCACAAAAACAAACTGATCCGGCATTTTGATCTTGGGTATGCAAGACACAACGAGCAGCAATAATCACCAGAAACCATCAAGTGTGGGATTCGTATGTCTGTGGTCGTCTTCTGGGCCAGCAACAGCAACGTCGTCTACGTCGTGTACGCTATCGTCGTCATTGCAGATATTGTCTCTGCCTTAGGCATGGGTATTGATCCTAACCCCGTGCTCTCAACTTGCATTAAGCCGACATCAACACAATCCGATATCATACGCCAAAACCATCATCCAATCATGCTTATCCGCGTCACCAGCATCATCCGCAACACCCCCCAAACCTGAAGCCCGGAATCCCAAAACCCTTCAGCCCTAAGCCCAAAAACTAAACCCTAAACCCTAAACCCTAAAACCTTAAACCCTGAACCCTAAACCCTAAACCCTAAAACCCTAAACTTTAAACTTCACCCTGAACCCGTTGGACTGGAAGCCTAAACCTCGAACCCCAGACCCCGGGGAACTCTGAAGCCCTGAAGCCCGAAACGCGGAATACCCTCAAGCCACCATGGTATTGCGGTTTAGGGTTTCGGGTTTGGGATTTAGGGTTTAGGGTTTAGGATTTAGGGTTTAGGGTTTCGCGTTTGAGATCATGTACGCCAAGATTTGTGAGGATACCCACTTCGCAGCCAAAGCACGAGGAGCGCCGAAACATGGTCCACGCCCGAGAAGGTTTTGACCATAAGCCATGGAATTTCGGACCATCAGCTCTGCTCCGTGGAACTTTGTAGAAACAAAAAAACAGTCGGTATTCGGAACTAATTGGGGCTTCAGGCCCAGGAGTGTAAGTAGTAGTTGAGGGTTTGGTGTTGGGACTCGCATTTGGCGTGCCCGAGCCCTAAACACAAACAAAAAAAGCGAGCCTAAGGTTAAGGGTTAAAGATGACCCCTTGTCCCTCGAACTTGAGGCCCTCAAAGCGTAACACCCCAAACACCCCAGAGATACTTGGGCCTGACGTGGTTTGGGTGACTTGGGGCCACAGTACGAACTTTAAGGGTACATGCACCCTAACTCCCAAACCCTAGACCCTAACCCCGAAACCTGGATCATTGCTCATCTTGTTGCTTTCGGGGCTGTGACTTGGATGGGCCTAGGCTTTGGAATTTAGGCTGAAGGGTCTAGGGGTTAGGGGTGTAGGGTTTCGGGTGCTTCAGGTTCAGAGTTTCGGAGTGTCCGGCATTGAGCTAAGGGTTTAGGGATGCCTTTGGAGACAGATGCTCCGCAGCTGCCAGCCAAATCATGCTTTTCAAGCCTTTGCCGCACAGAATCCTTGATTGACCCGTAACATGCAGGACAGGCGAATATCTTCTCACGTTCACACAGCTCCAGTATTGCCGTCGCTTCTTTGGATAGCTAATCCCGAAAAGGGTAGGGTAGCAAAGCCACTTCACTACACAACCTGCTACACCGTCTGACGTGGTTGGCTCGAGGACGTTCAGTACCACCATGGTGATCTTCACGATGCAGATGAGGAGGAGCTAATTGTACTTGATTAAGGTTGCCACACGCTGGCGGGTACCAGTATTGCTCTTACGGTAGGCACTGTTGGTACATACTGCCGAGTCTTGCGACTGGCACTTATCATGATGTTCTGCCCGTCAGCATCACGTACTCGTCGTCATTGAAGTCGTAAGTGAGAAAGTTTGCAAGCTCCTATATAAAACCATGAACCCCAAACCTTTCAACCCTAACCCTAAACCCCAAGCCTTTCAACCCTAAACCATCAAGCCCCAAACCTCTCAACCCTACACCCCCGAAAGCCAGAGAAGTTCGGATCCCGGGCCACTTCGGCTGGCAGGCGCTTGAACATGGGGTTGCCTGGGTTCAGGGTTTAGGGTTGAGGGCTTGGCGTCTGAGTTTCGATGTCGGATGGGGTTGCTTGGGGTTACTCTAGGGCTCCAGTTACCCGAATAGTATGATTTATGGGTGTAGGGATTTTGGGGTTTATAAGGGATTAGTTGGTATATTATGTAAGCCAGTAGCCTACTATTTGGGTAAATACAGCCCTTTCGGACGTGGGCTTAAACCGGAGCGCCGTAGTTTCTGGAGGCGGGCTCATAAGCAATAAACGACGAGGTGGCTTTGGGGTTTGTAGAGAGTGAAGGATAATCAGCGTAGGGAAGAAGAAGGCCAGCGAGTAGTGTCCATAAACATTTTCTGTGGATTTATTATTTTAAACAGTGACTTCTGTGTATTAGACAATGATTTCTGTGCAGGCCGGCAATATTGTCAGCTAGTAAAGGGGATATGGATAGACAAGGGCTTCTGTTAGATCATATTGACAACGACCACAAATACAGAATATATAGTTTCAATATTCAATCATATATATATATATATGGGTATATATATATATACAAATAAATGTATGTGTATATATATATATATACACTATATATTTCTCTCTCTCTCTCTCTCTCGCTCTGTAAGAGTTCTGAATTCACCGGGAAAAGGAGCCCCGATCTCATGGAAGAACTGAACCTCCCAGACCTCGCTTGAACACAAAAAAGACCCGATGCCCTAAGCACCTCGAATACAGGCCTAGGGGCTGAGTACCCTAGCCCACAAAAGGTTAACCTGTTGAATTATAGTCATAGTAGGATCACAAAACGCCCCAAAAGGCTAAAGGTTACCTACTCAGCCCCTGAGCAGGGGCCTTAAGAATTAGAGCATCTCCTTTGAAGGGTTCCCATGGGTTGGATTAGGTTCACCAGAATGATTAGGAATGGCTTCGTTTAAGGGGTTCCTAAACCCTACAGCCCAAACGCCTTCTCTCAAGACGCCCAAAAATTCCAGAAACCCCAATCTAAAGGACCCCCCTTTTCACCCTGCCCCGCCACTTCGCCCTCAAACCCCTGTAGAGCCCGAACCTGAAGGAGCCCTGGCTTCACATCCTGGCGGCAATCCCTCGGATCTTCCCGATCATTGGGGACATTCCTCGGCACGCCGCTCGGGTTTAGGGTCGCAAAGCCCCCAACTTCAGTGAGGGAGGCGGGCTGATTTAACGTAGGGGCCTTAATAATTAGAATAGGGTTTTGGGGCCCATTATATTAGACTTATAGTAAAGGAACCCGCAAACTAGTATACCATAATTCTCATAAAAGAACCCCCTAAACTGGTATGGGTAACTATTTCAGCTCCTACATTGACGGCTAGGCTTCGGTGTTGAAGCTCACGGGATGAGAGCCCTAAACTCTCGGGCCAAAACGAACAACGCCTCAGCAGCCCAGGCCCTGCCTGCTCTAGGGCTTTGGGTTTCGGGGTTTAGGGGTTTCGGGGTTTTGGGTCAAGGGGTCTATAGGGGTTTAGGGGTTTAGG
>CAJNDV010036885.1:186086-204945 GCA_905221635.1 Symbiodinium sp. CCMP2456 | reverse complement strand
AGGAACTACAAACCCATGTCCAGGTACAACCACAACAACTGCAAGAACAACAACGACGAGGACTACTGCTACTAGCGGAGGAGGTGGCAGCAACAGCAGTAGCAGTGGCAGCGGCAGTCCCGCGAGGTATGCCCAGAACATACACTCATGCCAGCAGATCGCTAATGAACGCCCTAGCTTACATCGAGTCTTTCCAGGGTTTTGCAGGCAACATGTGGGGCTTGAAGCTTACCGGGGCTACGAATGGACCTCTAACCCCATACTCGTCTTGCCTCCCCACTACGTCTAGTCTGTTTGATTGTTCCTCCCCTAAAACCCTAAACCCTAAACCCGGAACCCTCAACCCTAAACCCTAAACCCTAAATCCTAAACTAAGGGGATCAGGGCTTATGGCCAGTGGGGTCCGATTCAGGCTTTAGGCATCCCCTTTTACTCAAAGCCCAGCCCCTGACAACGAAATCAGCTCTGAAACTGGTATGCCTTGATGCCTCAAACCCCATAACTTCGAATGCAATAAGCCACAGGACTCTAAATTAAGCACCCAGCTCAGAACCCTGGACACACAAACCCTAGCCTGCTCTAGCCCATTGAGAAAACACTAACACTACGAAGCAAACCGTCATCCTAAACTGACTTCGCAAGCCTCTACTCGAGGTTCTAAGGCCCCCTCCCTCCAAGGCCATCTTCGCACGAAGGAATGCACGCATTGTGCTCGAACCTAGAGTAGAAGACTTAAAAAATAAGGCTCTATCAGGGTGCTGTAAGCGTAACAAAGGTCGAGGACTTCAGTACTTGTACTTGGCTTAGGGTTGAGGGTCGAGAGTAAAGGTTATAGGGCATACCACAGGAATATATTCCTCTATGAATAAGTAACAATTTGTCAATAAGATAGGGGTAATGAAGGGGGGGGGGGCTTAATAATTGCCTATACTATTTTGGGGGTTCCTTATTGTATACTTATAGTATGCTTTACCCTTTACCCCAAAACCCTGTTCTAATTAAGGCCCCTACAGTAGAGGCGGGCTTCAGGGGGCAGATTCCAAGATGCTGGGTTGGGATTCTGCTATCGATCCAGCGGGGTAGATAGACGTATACGCTGGTTCGAGTGTGTTCATGTTAACCTGTTCTCCAATATGCCCCTAGCTGCTACGAGTAAAAAGAATAAGAAGAAGGATCATGCTAAGAAGGGAGCATTTTCCAATCAGTTTTCTTGAAGGATAATCAGATCAGACAAGCTCTTCTCGCCGGCAATGAACGGCCAAAGAAAGGAGAGATTCAAACACCAATGCGGGACCCTGATCGAGACCCCACATAGCAAGAGAAGAGTATGATATGCGCAGTAAGCAGTCCAGCACAGGACATCGACCGCTCAAATACAAAAATCTTACAAGGCCTGAAGCTGGGGTCTCTTTAAGGCTTTTGGAACCAAAACCAAAAAACTTAGCATGCTTGTTTGCCGCTTCGGCAAGCGTAAACAACAACACACAATAACTCTAAGCCCAGACCAAAAACCAAAAACCCTAAAACCATGAGGGCTCCTTGAAGGGGCCTCTTTTAAGGGTTCCTTGAAGGGGCTCCTTTAAGGGTTCCTGTATGAAGGGGAGCCTTGGGGTCTGGCTGAGCATGTCAGGTGGAGAGCCAGGGTTGTGAGGGGCCTGCGGATCTAGGTTTCGCAGCCGAAGCTGTCCACATATTAGGGTGCCTTATAGGGTTCCTTAAAGGGATCTATAGGGGTTTCTATAAGGGCTTCGAACAGGGTTTCTAAAAGGGTACTATGGGTCCCATTTTAGGGTCCTTTGTTATAAGGGCGCCGTACGAACAAAGGGACCCTGATTTTTGCAACTACCTACATGCAGTCTTGAATGGTTGCGCATTGTCACCACGATGACCTACATGGTCATCAAGATCATCACCTGTGTCGCTACCATCAATCATCACAATCATCATAATCATCATCGTCATCATCACCGCGATCATGACAACCATCAAAAGCAGCATTCAAGTATTGCGTCTTCTGCGCGGGCTCGTACTCCTCGTGAGAAAGTGCTAACCTCCACCCTGTATCGGTGCACCCCAATCCCATGATATAGGGGCCGTATTGACTAGAAGAAAGGGGCGTTCATGACTAGAATATGGGGAAAATGACTAGAACAGGATTTTGCGGGAAACTACGATGCCCTGATAAACTATCCAGATTCTGTTTCCCCCTTCATACGTTCACAACTCTGAAAGCCATGCGACTCCTATACCAAAGGTTGCGGGGTTTAGGACCTAAGGGCTTATAGGGCTTAGAGCTTATAGGGTGTAGGGTGCGTGGTTTAGAGTTGAGAACCTAAGTGCCAGCGCACTCGGTTTTTGCTCTGGGGCTCGAAAAGCTCGACAGCCCCAAAGCTCGCAACCTGATCCCAAAGCCCTGAGAGGTTGACCAGCACCGGTCCACTGCCGAGGCAATCGTTCCGCTGGTGCCCACCTGCATTGCTTTTCGAGTCTAGGGCTTAGGAGTTATCTCGCCAAGTCATGAACTCACCTACAGTTGTAGACAAGGATTCGGAATGTAGTAAAGTACAAACTTATTTGGAGGAAATGGGAAAGAGTAGAGATAGAATGCGGCAATTCTAGGGGTGTAGGGTCTGGGACAGCTGCTCGAACCGAACTTGTTGTGCGAAGCAGCCCTAAATTCCTAAACCCTAAACCGCGGCCCTAAATCCTCCCCCCAACGGCACTGATAGGGGCGGGGGTTTCAAGTCATTAAAGTGTCTGCAATGTACAGCAAAGGTACCTTAATAAGTGGGACATGGCTTCGCGGTGAACTCAAGATCGTGGAATTCTAACATACGTAGGTACTTTAAACATGTATGATGTGTATACATACATATCAGGGTTTAGGGTTTAGGGGTGATACTAGTACATGTTAATGTAACTCCGACCTCCAGATAATTGCTTTCTAAAACCGAACGAAATCCGACCCGCCGACTCATTCATGCACTCCCTCGGCGGGAAAGTCCAACCAGGTTCGTATCAACACTCAGGAGTCAATGTAGAGGCCTCAACAATTGCAAGTGGGAGGGAGAGGGTTGTGATATACTGTACCAAAGCGTAAACTGTAGCGGGGGCTATGCGGAGATATTATCGTTGCTACTTATTCCGGCATGAGATCTTAAGTTAGTAAGGTAGGGTTTGAGGTTAGGGTTGATGGCATCCACAAGCCTGAGCCACATCTCAGACCCGCGGCACTTTGGGGTGTAGCAACATGTGCGCTCCGGTGCCAAACTATATTCAAGCTATCATGATGGAGATCTGCGGCAAGTAAGTGCACTTTCCTTGCTATGGAAACTGCCCCAAACCCAAATCCCCAAAGCCTAAACCCTAAACCCTAAACCCCTAAACCCCAAACCCTAAACCCTAAACCCTAAACTAAACCCTAACCCCCAAATCCCAACCAACAAAACCCCAAGGTATGCTCTGCATAGCTGCGGCACCCTCTTCTCCAAGGCCCCGTGGTAGACTTCGAAGAAGAGGTATTCCTCGCTTAGATCTTCCGATATCCCTTGGTTATCTTAAAATTAAGGTATAGTAGGTTCTCAAATAGACTTTAAGGTATGCCCCGTGACTTAATGAATTAACGATTAGTCCTTAGATCATAGCGGGTATCCTACTCCGATTTGTGGCGTATGCCTTGATATACTTTAATTAGGAGTCCTGATTGGAAGATCTGGGACATGAGGGGTAGACCGCCTACAGAAACGTGGAACCTGAACAGGAGCCATTCTAGACCGCCTCAGCAAGCCCGAAACTCTGTTCGTCTGGGTTACAACAGGTGGCACGTGTTTCATTCCATCACAGAGGCCCCAAGCAAAGGCAGTGGGATTCCCTACTCACCCAAAAAGGCCCTCAAGGTGCTGCTGCCAAAGCCTTCGCCCATACCATATGTCCCAACTCTCTGGCAGGAGGGGGGGGAACTCATCCGGAATCGTTTTACAAGCAACAGTCGTCAGGAAGGGATGCTGCGAGGGTTCAAGGTCAGGCTCTTTGCAAGAATGGCGGTATTCAAGGAGTTTCAACAACTTCACCCGAGGCGTTTGAACACAACTCCATGTGCATGTATGCGTGCCGTCTATGTTCCTAGCGGCTCGAAATGTCCCGTCCCCACGCAGCCAATGCAGCCTAAACCCTAGCCTCGAGAGTACAAAGGTCTGAATAAATGGCGGCAGTATTCCCTTATGCTTCATAGTTTTTAGTATTTCGCTTTTGTCTGAAATGCCTAAACCCTATCCTATCCATCTTCTACTTCTTTGGAACACGAAAGGGATATACCCTCAACTCCGAACCAAGCCGGCCAAACTGGTGGTACTTCGAGATGAGGAAAGAAGAGTTCCCAAACAAACCGGAAAAGCCGGCTTTTCGGGCTTAACTTGAAATTGGCAGCACAGCAGCCAGCCCTACTAACAAACACACAGCTACGCTATGACAGCTTAACTCAAGTTCCTATGTTCCCCGTACCCTGTCCATGAATATAGTAAACCGCTGTTCATTTTAGTGCTGTTAAGGAGAACCCCCATTCAAGGGGATCCAGCTCAACAAGAACACCCAAGATAAGCATTTCTACAATCCCTACGAAGCCCTTATCAAGCCCTTTTCAGGACTAGTATACAACATTATCAAACGACTCTATCGTAAGTTCGAGGAAAACCTTCTGAAACCCTTTCACAACAACACCACAGCAAGTCCTCTAAAGACCTTATGAAGCCTATCTAAGTGAAACCTTGAACCAGCAAACGATACCCTGATAAGTTCCGTGACAACCTTCTGAGACCTGTACATATAAACCAATGCCATGCTTAGTTCCTGCAAACAGCAACCCCTAAACCCTAAACCCTAAAACCCTAAACACTGAAACCTGAGCTCGCCACCCAGACGGGCCAACTGACACGAACTTCTGCTCGACCAAAGATCGGCACGACGATGGGAAAGAGAGGCACATAACCTTTGGGCCCAACCCTAAACCCTAGACCCTAAGCCCTAAAAACCCTAAACCCTAAACCCTTTGAGTTGGGCCTTAGGTTTCCGGGTTTCAAGGTTTAGGGAGAGGTTGGGCCCTCGAGGGGCTGTTCGGATTTGGGACAAGGCTTGATGTCGAGGCCTTAATATTTAGACTGGGATTTGGGGGGCCCTTGCTATTACTATAATTACAGCACAATATACCTGCCCTGAGCCCTTTTCTAACTATTAAGGCCCCTATAGTAAAACCGAAAACCTATAAGCCCAGAGACTCCAAAAGACCTTAAATAAGGAATATACCTTAACTCAGATTAGGTCTCTTATTATAATTGAAGGTATGTTCCTGACTTAAGGGGTTTTGGAGTCTTTGGGAGCCCCAACACCCGATTTGGGCCAGGACTTTGGGTTTAGGTGTTCAGCCACGGCCACCTCGGCCTAGGCCCCCACCCGACGGCCCTGGTCCCCCTAAACTCTAATTCTGGGTGCCTTGAGAAGTAGACTTGGGTAGAGTAGGGTTCTGGTGTCTGTTCTACTACAGCCTATAGCTATATTGAGGAACCCCCCGAACATAGTATTGGTTGTTGTTTTACCCTCCACTCTGCCAACAGCATACCAAACCCTGCAAGCCCCGGACTTCCCCGTGGAACTTGACTGAGCAAAGTGCGACGTTTAGGGCTTTAGGGTTAAGGGCTGTAGGGTTTAGGGGTTTAGGGTTTAGGGCTTTAGGGTTTAGGGCTTTAGGGGGTTTAGGGTTTAGGGCTCTTTGTCTGTATCGGTGTTGAGGTACTTGCTTCAGAGCGCGTGCAGACTAAAAAAGAACGAAAACGGTCACTCGTTGTGCGAATGGAAACGAAGAACGTAAATTAAACAGGCTTCTCGGCGAGCAAGAGCCCTAAGCCTGAAACCCCAGACCCTTCTAGAACTGAACCCTAAACCCTAAACCCTAAACCCCAACCCCTGAACCCCGAACCCAAACCCCTGAACCCCCAAACGAAAAAACCGCACATCTCAGAGCCAGACCTTCGAAATTCACATCGAAAGCGTGGTCGATCTTGGTCCAAAGCGCTTCGGGCTAAGGGCTCTGTAAAGTGGGTTTAGGGTTTATAAGGTTTAGGGCTTAGGGGGTTTAGGGTTTCGGGTTCGGGGCTTAGGGGGTTCAGGGTTTCGGGTTCGAGGCTTCTTTTTTAAGGCATCTAAGCGATTTAGGGTTGAGGCTTCCAGGGCATGTAATGGCTTTTGGCGCCATGGGGGCTGATAAGTTTTCGGGGTTTTAAGCTTCGGGTGCGCGCTTCATGGCTTGAGGTGCTTTAGTTTGTGAGTAGGATTCGGGTTTAGGGTTTAGGGTTTAGGGTCTAGCTTCATTTCAAGTCTTGACTGGACTAGTAGTGCCTGTCACCAACAGTGAAGCTTGAACCCCTAAACTGATATACTCCGCCGTTTGGCGTGCCGACTATAGCCTCCGCACTGACATTAGGCCAAGAGCTGAAGAAACGATGCAAACATCCTCTGGCAAAATATCGATGAATACAGGGGCCTAGTGAGAAAAACGATGTTTTTGAGTTCATCATCAGTTGTCTTTAAAGTGAAACAAGGGCTTCGCAGGGGGTTCACAAGAATAGGGTGAATTCATCAAAGTTCATGTATGTAGGAACCCTCACGTGATGCTTCTGTTTGTTCAGATCTCTAAACTACCATGCTCCTTCTCTAGCCCCTAAGTTCTATACTCTAGACCCCAGGCCCTATAAGCCCTATAGACCCCCAACTTTTCTTGCACCCTCCGCCAACATGCGCAAACTTGTGAAGAGCTTCATGATGGCACCGTGGCTGCTCTGATGAGATATCACCTTACGGCCCTAGACCCCAACAGAGGCGCCGTAAAAACAGAGTAGGGTTCCTTTGAAGGGTTCCATGAAGGGTCTACAAGGGTTCTAGAACAGGGTCCTACAGTACAGGAGCCTTGATAATTTGAATAGGCTTCCGTTTTCATTAGTATCAGTATAATACAACTATAACAAGGAACCCCAAACACCTTCTTATAGTTGTATTAATACCTAGTCTTACTTGGTATTGGTAATCGTCTTACGTCGTTTCCGAAGCACCTGCTGTCAGGCCTACTCTGTCCTTGCAAGGCGCCGAACCCCTGCCCCTCCCCGTCACAAGATTCCCATCAATCCGCAGCCCGTTGAACCGTTGTTTATCATTACTTGCTTGTCTCAGAGCATAACTTAAACTGGCAGGGTTTGAGTTGAGGGTTTAGGGTTGGGATACGTGTATATGTCTTATACAACTATTGCAATTCAGGATCTAGCCGTACTAAAGGGCCTGAAATCCTGAGACCGCGGCATTTACCCGGAACTTGTCAAAGGTCATGTGCTCCTGGGTTTAGGGCTTTGGACTTGGAGTTCAGAGGCTTTGGGGGTGAGGACGCGCCCTCCTTGCTTCAGCTGGGGATACAAAGGGGTGTGCAATGGCACTTGTGGGGAGAAGGAAGTTCAGAGAAGTGTCGACAACGAAGCAGAGTACACAGGAGGACTCTGGCCTGCAGAGCGGCAAAGCAGCTGACAGCTGTACATCGTGATATGTGTAGCAGTATGCTTGCTAAGTATACCCTTGAAGGAGCAATTTATATATATATACAGTATAAATGAACATATATATATATATACCCTGAACGCACGGAGCGCTTTATTCTGCTCTAATCCATGTAAGCCCTACACAGTCCTACGGTCCTACGGTTCCCTGCAGCCTCAAACCTGAAAACCTGCCAGGCTCCAAACTTGGAAGCCGAACCCTAAAGTGCCCTACCCTAGGGTTTAGGGCTTAGGGCTATAATGGTTTATGATTTTGGATCCAGCGCTTATACCAAAACCATTCATGTGGACGACTTGGACCATTATGGCTAAACTACGCCCGCTGAGCCCAAACACTAACAATCAAGGTCCTGAAACCGGGCAAGACCGCAATTCCCAAAGCCTAAACGAGCAAGCTAAGCCACAAACACTATAGACACACAAGAGCAAACAAAATCCAAAGGCTAAGAAACCCAACAAACCCAACACCTTCCATCCCGCATGCTTAGCCTAAAACTGCAAACCCCAAACCCTGCACAATTGCAGGCCTCAAAACCGAACCTTCAGTCCCTTATACACCAAGCCGAAAGCAAACCTGACCCCCCAAAACCCTGAGGGACCTGAAGAATCTTGAAGAGGTTTGGGGTTTAGGGTTTCGGGTTTAGGGTTTCTGGTTTAGGGTTTAGGGGTTTAGGGTTTAGGGTTTCTTTGAGGCTTTGGTTGTGTGGAGCTGGTGATGCCGTGTTTTGAGGTTTCAGGGTTGAGGGTTGAGAACTTTGAGTGAATGAAAAGGTCAAGGCTGCTGCGGCTTTTGGGTGAAGGGTCCCGTCCTCATAGAGCCACTGAGAGAAAAAGAGATCGACCCCCTCCTCGACAAGTAAGTCCAGCCTGCTACGGTTTACGGCTTAGGGTTTTGGGGTTTAGGGTTTAGAGTGTAGGGGCTTTGGGTTTAGGGGTTTTGGTTTTGAGGTTTAAGGGGTCTTGATACTTCGAACAGGGTTGAGGCTCTACAAGGCTTGATGTAAGGGCCTTGGAAGAACCTAATAATATAGGAGCCTAAATAATTACCAATACTATTCTTTTTTGGGTGGTTCCATAGCATATTTATAGTGTAAGCGGCCCCAACCCCCTATTCTAATTATTTAGGTTGCATGGGGCTTCGACAGGGCGGGCTCCGCAGCTGAATGTGTAGACACTCAGATGGCAAGACAGGGGCTTAATCATTCCAAGGTCGCGCGAGGTGTATTTTGGTAGTACCTATAGGGTCATACCCTACCCCTGTTTGAGGGTACCTACTCTTTCATATAACAGGTCCTAGCCATAAAACTAGGTACCTTAAACAAGGGGTAGGGTATGACCCTTGAGGTATGGTTGTATCATCATCAGGAACCCAAAGGACATGTGATGAGTAAGAGTTCAGGCTTGTATGTTGGGACTTCGGGTTTTCATAGCCTTGGTTGGACTTTTTGGGCATTTGATAAGAGTTTCATCGGGTTTCGGGAAGGATGTTCCAAAAAAGGTGTCCGATAAGCGATGCTCGTCTCGATCCTGCCTTCACTGATGATGTGACAATGAAGAAGCCCTGAAAATGTAGATCTGCTGGGCTATAGGTAGGTCCTAAAGCTAAGATCCTTCAAATCCTAGCACCGCAACTTTGGATATGTTATGAGCTAGTCTCAGTGCATGAACCTGGGGACACCTATTATAGGGACCTTAACCATTCGCTTGGGGCACTACAGTATCTAACTGCATGGAGCTTAGAATGCGATCTGATTCTAAAGTATACAAACATGTCTGCTTCTTCAACACGGAAGGATTTGGAATCCCAGCAGAGGCTGAATGGCGCACTCATTGCTCAAACGCTCGTAGATGCATCGCCGGCGCGCCTGCAAGTTGACGAGCTTCGAGATTTCTTTAGAGACTGTATAGTCCTACATTCCTAAATGCCCTCAAAATGTCTAATGCCAAAATGTCGAACTAGTGAGATCTGTAGTAATACAAACCATAAAGAACTTCGTTTCTGGACTCTGCAGGCTGAAGGGGGCTGCGGATCAGAGATCGATTCGGCCGCCTTGAGACCTCACTCGGGAGCTGGACATACAAGCCCAATTAATGTAGGTGCCTTAATAGTTAGAATAGGGTTCTGGGGTATGATATACCATAATTATAATAAGGACCCCCCACAACAGTATAGGCAGGTATTTAAGCCCCTAAAGTAGAGGGGTCTGCAGTTCGGTTACAGGCTTCGGGGATTAGGACTTCCGCTACGGCTTGGCGATGCGCTGAAAGCCACTGTCACTGAGTTGCCAGACGCAAACCCGCAAACACTGGTAACTAACCCAAAGGCTTGAAGCGGAGCAGTGGCGACGTAATAGCTAGACAAGGGGTTTTGGGCTATACCTTTGGGCTATGCCATGGTCTGATTCCATAGGAACTATGAACGGACACTGTGAGAAATATCCAGGTCGCTAGTCGCTATGTTACCGGCTTCAGGAATTAAGGCTTCAGGTCCAAACTGTTGAAAGATGAGCGCATAGAGGCCATAGTCCTTACTGCAGACCCTGGATAGGTTCAGTCTTTTGAGGGCAATATTGGGTATATAACTTTGATGTTTAGGGTTCAGGGTTTAGGGTCTAGGATTTTAGGGTTAAAGAGGGCTCATAGAACCATGCAAAATCCGTGAAGTCCCCTTGCCCTTAAAGTCTAAGTGCCCACATACTAATTTCCAAGGGTACGAAAGCTATTCAGAGTTTTACTGGGGCCGGCTTAATTTCGACTCTAAAACTCTACTATTTCCGGACAGTACTTGGACCCTATGGGTAAAAAGAGCCCTCAACCCCAACCCTATAGTAACTAGAGAACCTTCCTAAACCCTACACCCGGTAAGCCCTTAACACTAAACCCTAAACCCTGAACCCTAAACCCCATTCCCTACAACCTAAATAAACCCTATAACCCAAATCCTCAAAGGCTACATCGGCCTCCAAGTCAAGGACATAGTCGCACCAACCTGGTCAGCATCTCGAGCTTTATGTAAAGGCTCAAGAACCCCGAGCAGTGGGCTCCAGGGCCTATAAGGACTAGGGTAGGTTTGTGGCTTTAAGTTTAGGGCTTTTGGTTTAGAGGGGCAGGGTGGTCGGCTTATGTAAGGCTTCAGGTATCCATCTTAAATGTGCTAAGCACGAAACTGAAATGGTGGAAGGGCTTGTAGCCTGAGCACCTGAACTGTGACGCGAGAATTCGACGGTGTAAATCGTGTGCCCTGGAACCTCTGATCCTGGGGGTGTAGGCTTTATAGGGCTTACGAATCAAACTCGGTCAAACAAACCTGGCCAGGGCTGAGCGTGCAAGCGTGAGGCGCTTTACGGCGAGCCAGGTTGCATAAATGCGCTCTAATATAGGGGCCTTAATCATTAGAATAGGGTTTTGGAGCCCATTATATTATAATTATTGTAAGGAACCCCCAAAATAGTATTAGTAATTATTTAAGCCCCTGTATTACCCACGGAGTGATGGCCGCACCCAAGGCCAAGGTCCGCCAAGGCGACAGTGCTTGGAACATGCGCGCCGGCTTGGCCCGGTGACACATCTCAGCTTCAGTTGCAGACGGTATTCCCATGTGGACACATAGAGCTGAAATCCCGTAAGTCCATCCATTCATTTAAAAGTTCTCATTGACGAGAGCGCTGAAGGTCCGGGTTCTGCGAGGCTTTGATACTGGCCCGTAGCACTCGATTTAAGGGCATGCGGCGACGCGAAGCGCGGCTCCGAGTATGCCAACATGCAACGTCATCGACTTTCTCAGACCACCAAACGTGCAGCCAATGGGGAAGTTAAAGCCCAGAGCCCTTGCTCTCACGGGACACGAATATATAAATAGTATATAAGCTACGTACTCCAAATGGTACCGAATCCGCTTAAGTCTGGAACCCTAAATCAATTTTTTCTCAGCACCCTGAGAGCCTCAAGCCCGCTAACATCAAACCCTAAACCAACACAAGGTAAACACAGAGTTACCCCCATTCAAAGCCTTGACTCCTAAACCCCTAGCCATAAACACAACACCCTACAGCGACAAACCTTAAAACTCTTCTATGCAGACCCTCATAACAGCAATGCGTGAAACCTGAATGTGAACCCGAGGTGTACAGCACCAGCATGCTGTTAACGCCACTATCTATTCAATCCCGAAATCCCCTTGCACAACATCCAAAGACCCTAAACCCTATAAACCCTATAATAAACCCCATAATGAACCCTATAATGAACCCTGTAATAAACCCTATAATAAACCCTATAAGCCCTATACCCTAACCTCTTCAGAAACTAGCATCTCTGCCCTTGGCATCCCTCCGCTTGGTGCATGGCTCAGAACAGGGTTCGGGCCGGTGGAGTACCTGTGGGAGCTTCGGAAGGGAGGACCTTTTTAGGCTTTTTGGGGCCCAGAGGGTTTAGAGTTTAGGGGTTTAGGGTTTAGGGGTTTAGGGTCTAGGGTTTAGGGTTTAGGGTTTAGGGGTTTAGGGTTTTGGGGGCCCAGTTGACTTGAGGATCCCAGATAGGGTTCCGTAAGTGTTCTAGAAGGAGGTTGCGGATTCACAGTTTTATACTTGGGGCTTGGGAGTTCTGGGTTTGGGGTTTAGTTAAGTTCAGTTTTGTACATTAACAAAGGTTTGGGCTTAGCGTGTTGTGTATGACTCAGGGGCACCTTCTCTTTGAGGCAGTTCGGGGTGTCGGCCCTTGTTGCTCTGAAAAACCCCGAAGCCTCAACACCTAACAGTGTAGGGTGTAGGGTTTAGGGTTCCAGGAGCTGTAATAAGGCTGGAGACCTTTGGGCTTTCCGCTCAAGCAGACTTGTCAGTATCTCCTTGGGCCTGTTCCTGCCCTCTCACGGCCGAAGCCACAGCTTGGGGGTTTGGGGTTTAGGGTTGGGGGCTATGATAAGGGGACTCTTCTTCTGGTTCCTCCAAGAATGTTTGGGCAAGAACTCCTAGAGCCTGAGCCGCAAAGACCAGACCAGACTCCCAGCGCACAAACTTAGAATACTTACAATCACTCACTATTGAATAGGGCGGTCCCGAGCTCAAAAATGACATTGCTTTTCGTCATTCGCTTGTTTATGAAACTCCCGCAAGGATCCATCGATGCGGGACAGCTTTCAGGGTGTGTGATTTGCCGAAGGTTTAGGGTTTTAGGTGCTGAGGTACGTGAAGGGGTCGTTCTGGAACTCTTTTGAGGGAGGAACCTTTGGGATTAATTGGCAAGGAAGCCTACTTCCGCCTATTTGGGTATTGGCAGACGAACAACTTTCTACCGGAAGCAAGTTGCCTCGTGGTGATACCTAAACTGTAACAACGAGCTGGTAGCCCGTCGCCGTGCTTTATGCGTACCAAGGTGTCTGTAAGCACCATCCCTAAATCCTGAACCCCTAAACCCTAAAGCCCCTGACCCCCTAAACCCTAAACCCCCAACCCCAAACCCAAACCCTCTGATCCGTATACGCCATGTTTTCGCAACTGGCGTGTCGCACGGCCAGGAGATCGGGGTGATTGTCGAGACTGCTCTTTTTCGATGTAATTGTACAGTACTCTACGGGAACTAAAGGTTAACCTTTGGGAGTCCATGGGGATTTTGGTAACCCCCAATCATGGTCGAAGCTAACCTACTCTACTACCAGTACTTGGTCGATGAGATCCAACAGAACTGCCCCTACTGCTGTCAGCCAAGCGTCTCATACTTAATTTTTTTATCAACCAACTTTGCAGGTAACGATCAGGAGTAGCCTACTGTAAAGGCACCCATGCCTGAACCCCCCGAGCCACCAACCCTGGAGCGGCTAGATTCCTCACGGAGTACTTCATTCCAAACTCCTGCAGTGAGGCCACAAGAGCGCTACATTCAGGATCATGCATGTGTACGCACACAAGCAGGGTGATGAGGAACATATAACGAGCTACGAAGACGGAGTGCCCCCCTCACGGTATTTCTGCTTGTGCTTGGGCTTACCGATAGAACTTTCAAGCACACAAGGTTATTTCGAAAACAAGCTTGAAACCACAACGGCAGAAATCCTACACCACAAGCTGGTAACAGTAAAGCCCGAAAGGGAACTAACATTGTCATGTCTGCACGGTCCAGAAGAGGCCAATGCAGTGAATCAACAAGTAGATTATGATTCACACGATCTCCCCGCCCAGGGTTCAGGGTAGTTGCTGACTTCCCCTCGGCCCCCAAGACGGATAAGATTGCTGCATGGGGTAAGGTTGTGCACACGAAAAGGTCGAACCCTCTACTACTGCGAAGCCTACATCATCGAGAAGTCCTATAATCTAATCCTCATAAAATCCTGTGAAGCCCTGCAAAGCTCCCTAAACTCGATCAGCCACAAGGGCCCAATAAGAACTAGCAGCCGTGGCGAAAGAGACCAGTCTTTTGGACAGCTACCTAACTGTGTCCGAGTTCTCTGCAAAGCACCTGCACCTTTTTAGTACGTAATGATTGGGTGGTTTAGGGGCCCCAAATCCCAACAGACTTATACTAAAGGCCAAAGGCCGACATCCCGCAGCCTAGAGACACGGCAGAAAAATACCGAGCCCTATTTCCGAAAACTCTGAAGTCCTGAAAAGACATGAGATCTTACAATGCGGGCCCTGAATTTAAATCTACGGTTGATGATATAAATCCTGCATTGCCCATGATAAGGAGTATACCATAACTCCCATAGTTTAGGGTCCTTAAGGTAATGCAGGATCTTTATCATCAACAGTAGTGTGTTGGGGGTTTTTCCACTTTCAAGATGTGAAGCAACCCCAAGGAACTGCTCTGGCTTTCGAAAAGTTGCCTGAATCATTTGACTGAGTTTCTACCTATCTTATCTACCTACTTGTCTATCTGTATATCTATCTATCTATCTATCTATCTATCTACCTATCTACCTATCTGCCGATTATCTACCTATCTATCTATCTATCTATCTATCTACCTATCTATCTATTTATCTATCTATATCTCTCTACCTATAGGAAATCCTAAGCCTCAAGCCCTACACTCCAATGCGGCTTTCCCTGAGAACTCGCATCTGGAACGATCCTGAATCCGAAGGGTCTAAGTACCAAACATAGTAACTTTTTGATGACCTTCCGAGTATTTTAGGGGCCTTAAGAATTAGAATAGGGTTTTGGGGTATGTTAAGCTATAATATACGAGGAAACCCCCGAAATAGTGTTGGTAATTATTTAGGCCCCTATATTACATGCTAGGGGTAAGAAAACTTTGTCATGCTTCACAGGCGTTCTATGGATAAGTTGGCCCTTGTTTATACTACATTGGTACTGAGACCCTTTCAGGAAGCTCACAGCTGTCTGCAAGGTGTCCTGAAAAGAAGGCAGAGCCCAGCAAAGACCGCGCGAAAGGCCGACAGCAAAGGGAATGAAACCCTAAACCCCGAATCCTGACACTAAACCATAAACCCGAGATGCCAAACCCCTGTCCTATATACCCAAGCTGCTAGAACACTATAACTAAAGCCCTGAAGCTATATACCTGCAGCCCTAAGTCTAAAACGCTCGGCCAGCAACACTGAGGTTGAAGCTTTCCAGACTTCCAGCCGTAATTCTGCAGGCATATGTTATTGGAACCGTGGTGCTTATCTAAGGTTTGTTTAACGGGGCTCTTAGAATTCGATATAGAGTTTTGGTCTCCTTTCGCTATACGTCGATGATATAATGACATACACGAAATCCCAAAATAGGTGCATGGTAACTCGAAAGAACCTGACGCGCTCCAGAATTCGTTCCATGTTTTTCTGTTTACAAAGTCCTTAATTGCGATTTCAATGACTGTCCACCGAAGCACCGTCTATGTTCGAGTCGAGCCTATGGGCTTCTGTGCGGTCCTTGCAGACTATACACTGCCGAAAATGTGGAAGATGCGCGCAGCAGCGCAGCGTTGGAAAACTTCAGTGAAACGACACGCGGCCCCCGGCAGCACCCGAAGCAGCACGTGCTTTAGACTGAGTCTTTTCGAATCATGGCGCGTTGGCATGTGCAAGAAGGGCAAGGAATGCTTCCGGGAAGTCTCTTCCACTTAAAATGGAACGGCACTGCGATGCCATCGAAAATCATTGACTTGTACGCGTCTTGTCCTCTTCAGCTCGAAAGAACCTGCTTTTTCTACAGAATACCTGGTAACACACAAACACCAGCGTTTTGGTAGGTCGCAGGTTAGGTCGGATCACCCTACAAAGTGAAGAAACATGCTCCCAATGGTCGGTTTCGGAACACCAGCAGATATCAAACTAATCGTTCCTTACTTGCCATAGCATTGAGCATAATGAGACCAGCTATTGCTCGAAGCCACCGCGAGTACGCTTACCTCACGAAACTACTTTTTGACTCTGGCCAATGTTAATTCGAAAGCATATTGCTGCTGACATCAGATTCACCCATGGCCCGATCTCTGTATCGCTTACTATCTTCATTTGAGTTTGTGGACTTTGACAATGACCACGCCTAGAGCTGATTATCATGCATAACCCATCATACCCCTAAACCCTACCTAGACCCTCAAACCCTAAACTCTTCTAGGACCCTTCTAGAACCTTTAGGAAAGCAGCCTGACAACCGTATCAATCCCCAAAACCCGACAGCACTAAAGGCTACTAAACTGTCACGCTGGCAACAAGTCGCGCTGAGGTCCGCCTTGAACAGGAAACGTGGCTTGGTGCTATTCGGGTTCAGGGCTTCAGTCTGAGTGATTTATGGGTAGGGTTCAGTCATCTATAGATTAGGGTCTCAGGATCTATGGCTCAGGCTTTAGGGGGTTCAGGAGCAAGGGTTGAGCAGGTTTGCGCTTTTTGGTTGTGAGATGGGGGGTTGGGCCTGTATCCGCTTGCTTGAGACTGATGCCCACAACCTTCCTGCTCTAATCCTCAACCCCTAAGTCTGCAAAACCCACGAGCTTCTTCCTTCTTGACCTGCTTGACGTGGCTTGTTTTTTGTGGTTTAGGGTTTAGGGACGGGTTTAGGGACGGATCACGGGCACCTGCATGGGGCAACTGGGGTTATGACTTCTCCCAACCGTTTCTTGCGGTGTTTGCAAACAAGCCTACTTGCAGATACCCATGGCGCTCTCGCACCCAGAGACTCTGCAGACAACCTTCTCAAAACCCTAATCGTAGGGGCTGAGTACCCTAGCTCAAGAAAGGTTAACCTATTCAATTATCGCAGGATTATGTAAATCCCAAAAGGCTGAAGGTTACCTACTCATGCAGCTACTAAGTGATTCGTAGCACTCTCACATTGTCTTAAGTACCAAGATTGCAGTGAGATTGTGGCCCCAGCATATGTGCTATGTTGATACTTAGACGGCGTTTTGGGCTCTGTAGAAATGCCCGTGTACCATAAAGCAGATATAGGTTCCACCACGGTGTCCGCTCGTGTTTCGAACATGGCATGTGCCCACGCCTTGCTTATGCATATGCATGCACAAACTATGTATCCTGAACATAATGTACCATGTTGCCGTTCAGTCTAAGTTGGTTGAGCAATATTCGATTGCGCATGAAAATCTTTCTACATCTTTCGAGCACATTGTATGAAGTCTTCTATGTACCTGTAGCATCCAGAGTCCAAACATAGAAGCCAGAATAACTATTTCTTAGGACAGTGTATCATAAAGTCATGAACATAGTATCATATACCCCAAGTCTTTATTGGAAATTCTTCAGGTCCCTGCATTAGCTTTATCGGTTGTCGGGATTTGGGACCCCCTCCCAAAATGTTCACCTTGAAAGCGAAAAGCGCACAATCTTCAACCCCAAACCCCGAACCCAAATCCGGATCTTCACAATCGCAGGCCAACGTACAAACCTGTCTAATCCTTGGACCCTGTGAAAGCCCTACAGTTGCCCACCAGAACCCCGTAAAACCCTCAGAAAACCCCCTCAATCCGAAATCCTATGCCGCAAGAGCCCGAACGCCCAACAATTTCAACAAACGAACACAAAAGACCCGTGAAACAAGACTTGGGCAACTACCCCTCATACACAACCTCAAACTGCTTAAAACCATCAGTTCCTTCCGAAGGTCAAGAAACCCTTCAAGAAGCCCTGTCTTATGGAGCCGCAAAAATCAACAACACCCTGGCAGCACCTTAAAAAACGCTACGAGTACTTTAGGGAACCCAAATTTCTGCCTGGGATGCGGTCGGCCAGGCGGCGCAAAGCTCGAGCACTGACCTGGGAAAGCCGTACAACTGCGGGCGTTTAATGTAGGGCTTAAGAATTAGAACAGGGTTTTGGGGTCTAATCTACTATAATTATAATAAGGAGCCCCAAAATAGTACAGGTAATGATTTAGGCCCCTATCGTAGGGGATGAGAGGTTTAGGGTCTGGGGTTTAGGGCTTTAGGGGTTTAGGGTTTGGGGTTTAAGGTTGAGGGAAGGCAAAAACAAGGATGTTTAAGTAAGGAGTTCGTAAACCTCTTTAAAAGGGTTCTATACAGCTTCTAGATAATTATGGGAGTTTTACTTGCACCCCATTGCCCATCAGCCTTTCACCTTTCACAACAGAACAACAGGTGAAAACGTGACTCAATCAGCCCCGTTAATATCCCTCTCTACACCTAGGCACATAAACCTGATATCCTAAGACTGGGCTAGACCTTCACCTAATGTCATCCACTATATCTTGTAACAACAAAGCACTACGAACAAGCAAGTAAACCCATCCACGAGCATACACAAACACAATACATGACCATGTGTATATGTAATGATCTGTATATGTATATGCTTATAAACAGTACACGTAATTACATACCCCCCCCCCACACACACACATACACACATACCTACATACATACATACATACATACATACATACATACATACATACATACATAAGCGCATATGCGTGCCTGCATGTACACCCTTAAACCCGAAACCCAAACCCCTAAATCCTAGATAATCCTAGCCCCTCAACCTCCTCTCACCCTCAGCCCTGAACGCTAAACCCTAGCAGCCCTACCGCAAGCCCTGAGTTCAAAACCACCTACACATGAGTCTAGACACACACACAAGCCCCAAAAACACCCTAAACGCTAAACCCCCCGCTTCCTCCGCCCCACCCCTCCCGGCTCCCTAAACCCTAAACCCTATATCCTAAACCCTAAACCCTAAACCGTATATCCTAAACCCTAAACCCTAAACCCTATATCCTAAACCCTAAACCCTATATCCTAAACCCTAAACCTATATCCTAAACCCTAAACCTATATCCTAAACCCTAAACCCT
>CAJNDV010036885.1:154896-178472 GCA_905221635.1 Symbiodinium sp. CCMP2456 | reverse complement strand
TAAGGGGTTTGGGGGGTTTTGGGCTTGGGGGTTTATGGCCAGTTTGTAGGGTTTAGGGTTTAGGGATCTACCGGTTTAGGGTTTAAGGGGTTTGGGGGGTTTTGGGCTTAGGGATCTACCGGTTTAGGTTGTTAGGGGGTTTGGGGTTTAGGTATAGGGTTTATGGCCAGTTTATAGGGTTTAGGGTTTAGGGATCTACGGGTTTAGGGTTTAAGGGGTTTGGGGGGTTTTGGGCTTCGGGGATTAAGGGATTAGGTTGTTAGGGGGTTTGGGGTTTAGGTATGGGGTTTATGGCCAGTTTATAGGGTTTAGGGTTTAGGGATCTACGGGTTTAGGTTGTTAGGGGTTTGGGTTTTAGGGATCTACGGGTTTAGGTTATTAGGGGTTTGGGGTTTTGGGGCTTACGGGTTTAGGTTGTTAGGGGTTGGGGTTGAGGGTTTAAGGAAGTTTGGGGTTTAGGGGTTTAGGGTTTAGGGCCAGTTTTGGGTTTAGGGTTTTAGGGTCTTGGGTTTAGGGCTTCGGGTTCGAGTGAGCAGGATTTTTGGAAAATATCGTGGTGCATGCATATGTGTACGTGTGTGTGTGTGTGCACATTATGTATGTATAAATACATAATACGCACACCCAGACACAGGTATATGTATGTATGTACGTATGTGTGCATACCAATAACATACATACATACATACATACATACATACATACATACATACATACAACGTACACAAATACATGCGTACACAGTAGGATGTATGTCAGCCTTCCCCATCAAGGGTTTAGCTTATCATTTAGGGGTTTGGGAGATCTGGGGCTGATGCAGTTTTGGATGTAGTTGTGTGCGCACAGAACTTCGGAAGACAAGGGTTTGTATGGCCTAAAGTCTTGAGGCTTCTTGGGGATTCGGGGATTTAGGGTCTAGGATATAGAGCTCCTGGGGACTTAGCCGTTTTTGGTGTAGGACTGTAGGGCGGCTTTGGATGTTTGACAGCTTTGGCAGGGGATTCATGTTAAAAGCTTCGTTTCGTGCCGGCATTGTTTATGGTTTCGCTGGCGTTGGTGTATGGGGTGTCACGGTTAAGAGTTTATGGTCCGGGTTTAAGCCCGGAAGCCCTCGAACCAAAGACCCTTCTGGTTTAGAAGCCTGACAATGTCTTGGCGGTTGCTATGATATAAACATTGTTCAACCCATTAGGGGCTTGAATACCGCTCCCCCATTATAATGGGCTCCAAAACACAAACTCATCAAAGCTCAATGTTCACCGGAACCTTATAGACGCTCACATTACGAGCAATACCGCACTGAGTGCTCACTCTATGCTCACCAAAAATACCTCGAATATACACACACCTTCATATAATACAGCCCCGAACCCCAAAGCCCAGGGGGTTAGGGTCCCGTATTGGGCTCTCCTATTTTCTGAAACCTCCAGGAAAAGCACGCCTGGCCCAGCTTGATGAAGAAAGGCCCCAAGGTCGTCACCTGCGTGGACTCGGACAGGAGACCCACCGGCCCTTGAAATGCGGCCCAACTAGCTACCTTAAGCTGCCAAAGCCGACCGTTTCTGGCGTCTCATCCTAAACTCTGTCTATAATAGACAGCAACAAGTCTGCCAGGATGCTGCAAGTAAGTAGGTAGTGGCAGCTGCAGGCAACCGTAGGGCGCAGGCTTGGGGTTCGAGAACTGTAGGTGGTGGGGTTCCGGGAATGCACGTATGCTTCGGCGTAGCTGAGGACTTGCATTAGGCTCAGTCGTTGAGATTTAGGGAATTACGGGTTGCCCGCGAAACCATCCACTAAGGAACCAAGTGTACTGTGGTATTTTCCTAAATGACACGATATATCACAATAGCCCTTCTTTACGGAAGCCTTGAGGGAGCCCTTTAAGGAACACTCGACCCTCCGTTCAGTCTGAGGCACAATCTCATTGAACCTGGCCGCCTGCTCCACCTGGACATCCTCGGGCTCGGACGGGTCGGAGACTTCGGGGGAAGAGATTCCAAGGTTTGGGGGGGGGGGGGGGGGNNTAGGGCTTGGGGCTTAGGGTTTGGGGGTTTAGGGTTTTGGGGGTCGAGGGTTTTGGGATTGAGGGTTTTGGGGTTTAAGGCTTTGGAGTTTAGGGGTTGGTTTTCGGGTTCAGGGTTCTAGGGTTTAGGGCTTTAGGGTTTTGGTGGTTTGGGGGTTACTTCTTTGGATGACTGCTGGGACGAACGAAGTATGTAGTCTTAGAGTGTGGGGATACGTCTGAGGCATCTCGATCCATCTACCCAGCACCCCAAGCCCGAGAGCATGAAACCAAGCCGAAGGATGGAGGAACCGGGTTTAGGGTTGGTTTTCAGATGTGTCGTCAAGGTCTGACTGCGCGGCAAGGCCACAGAGCAAGACACAAGAATGAGCCGCACAGAGCTAGGCAGAAATCACCCTATGGTTTCGAGCTCGGGTTGCAGTGAAATTATCAGGTTCATGGTCTACAACGTGCACAGCTTTCTTCTCAGCCCTAGAACTTCCAAGAGAAGGAACATTGGTAATCAGGTTAATCCCGCATTTCCTACCGGTACTACCTGGCTCTCAAAGCACGAACTTAATGTAGGGGCCTTACTAATTAGAACAAAAGTTTTGGAGTATGTTATACTATAAGTATAACAGGGAGCCCCCATATTTCTCCCCTAAACCCTAAACCCTAAATAGTATTGGTAATTACTTAGGCCCCCATATTTCTCCCCAAACCCCCACAGACCTCACTCTCCAAAGCCACTGGTTCTGAACAATCCTCAGCTTAGGGGAATGCGATTTAGGATTGCTTAGGGTTTAGGGTTTAGGGTTTAGGGTTTAGGGTTTAGGGAGTCCCAAACCCTAAGCCCAAATCCTAGCTAAGCCGAAACCTCAACCCCTCAAGCCTGAAACGCCCAGAATCTAAAGCCCAAAACCCTGAAACCCGAAACCCCTAAACCCTAAACTCCTGACCCCTACACCCCTAAACCCTCAAACTTTGCAGCCCAATCCCCTGAGCCGCAGAGTGTCGGTTCCCGAACGTCCCAGGAGCTTGTTCCAGACCTGAGCCAGGATGTATGTGTGTGTGTGTGCGGGTGTGTGTGCGGGTGTGTGTGTGTGTGTGTGTGTGTGTGTGTGGGGTTTGGGTTTAGGGTTTTGGGTTTACGGCTGAGAATGCTAATGGAACTTCGGGCTTAGGGTCCATGCCCATGCTCCATGATATACTTCCGAGAGTGTCGGTGGAGCCCAAACCCTAAACCCTAAGCCCTATAAACCCTAAACCCTCGGCCCTAAGCCTTAAGTTTTATAAGCCCCAAACCGACCCTCGTCTCAGATCCGGGCGATCATGCCGATCAGGGGAGCGCCGGTACCTGAGCTTCCGTGACTCAGCAGAGCGCTCTAAACCCTCAACAGCACCCCAACATGCCCCAGACTCTCATATCTCACCCCAAACTTAGACTAAAACCCTCAACTTCGGGCTTTCCACGCACCGAAGCCCGAAATCCTCCGCGGTGCCGTGCCAGGGTGCTCACAATCTGCAGCATCCGCTGCAGCTGCACCCCTGGCAGTCGGTCGAAGTACTCCTTCAGGATTTCTGGGTCGTAGGTCAGCGGCAGGCCAGTGTCCTGCTCAACAAGCTCGTGAACATGAAGAGTTGTTGTTTTACCTGGACCCTAGTTTGTAGTTAGACGTCTACTTAATGACAGGTCGATGAGGAGGCACAGGAGCGTGCGAGTTCTGCCACGCACAAAAGCTTTTGGAAGATAAATCGTCAGCCCATGTGACATTCATGCTGGCCTTACCCTCAATGTTCAGCAAGTCACAGCCCGGGAACCGAAATGCATCCCAGAATCTCGCTGAAACCCAACCCCTCAAACCCTAACCCTAAACCCTAAACCCTAAACCCTAAACCCTAAACCCTAAACCCTAAACCCTAAACCCTAAACCCTAAACCCTAAACCCGAACCCGGCGCCCACCAACTCCCACCTCGTCCGTGGGGACGTCGACCAGGCGCATTTCCAGACCTTCGATCTGACGGTCGTTGTCATTGAGGCCTCCAGGGGGCGGGGCGGTGGTGAAGAGCTTGGGCTTGTAGGAGTCTTTTAGGGTTTAGGGTTTAGGGCTTAGGGTTTAGGGTTTAGGGTTTAGGGTTTAGGATTTAGGGTGTAGGTTTTTAGGGGCTTAGGTTTGAAGGATTTTCGGGCTTATGTGGTGCATGGTTAAAGGTTCAGGCTCTGGGGCTTAAGCTTGCAAGTGCTGAGCCCGAAGTAAAACTCAAAACCCCCAACCATGCGTCAAAGCCATAAACCCGATATCCTAACCCGAAGGGTCCAAGTACCTCAATAATCTTATAACTAGTAACCTACGTAACTACTATCCTAAACCCAAATACCTACTTATTGGATCCGTTATGGACCCTTGGGGTAATCTTTTAACCCTAAACCCTAAACATTACGTCCTAGACCTTGCCTTCACACCTTTCAACTTGAAAACCACCATGAACCTTATCCAAGACTTCTGCCGGTCGCATTTCAGAGCTGAGTATGTTGGGCCTGGTGTATCCCTGAAGGAGGTTCTTGGGTTTCGGATTGACTCCCCCAGTCCTACATCCTAAACCCAAAGCCCCCAAGCCTAAACCCTAAATCCTATAATCCTATAGCCTAGCTTAGGGCCCGGTCCTGAACAACCCGCTCATGGCCAAGAAATCTGCCGAAGAACCCGTTAAGCCCCCCTTATAGACTTGTTCGTAGGAACTCTCAGAATTCAAAGAACACCCCAAAAACCTTTTTGACTTGTTAAAAGGAACTCTCAGACTTCGAAGAACACCCAAACAACCTTTCTAGACCTGTCAAGAGGAGCTCTCAGCGTTTAAAAGAACACCCGAACAAAAACAGAGGTTTGACTTGTTGAAAGGAACTCTCAGAGTTTACAGAACACCCAAGCAAAAAGAGAGGCACATCACCCTAAACCCTAAACCGAAAACCCTAAACCCTCAACTCTCAGCCCCAAGCCCTAAGCCTTAAACCCATAACTCTACGCCCCCAAAGTCCCAAGCCCTACACCCATAACTCTACATCCCCAAAGCCCTAAACCCTAAACCCTAAACCCATAACTCTACACCCTCCAAAGCCCTAAACCCTATAAGCCCTAAACCCTAAACCCCAAAGCCCTAAACCGTAAAACCCTAAACCCTAAACCCTAAACCTCCTAAACCCTAAACCTTAAACCCTAAACCCTAAACCCTAAACCTCCTTAAGCCCTAAACCCTATAAGCCCTATAAACCCTAAACCTCAAGGAAGATCTGGCCTGATCCTCGCAGACCCTGCATCATCAACTTCAGCTCCTGCCGGGACGGGCTCGAAGACGGCTTGGGGTTTTGAGTTGAGGGTTTCGGGTTTAGGCTTAAGCGTAGAGTTGAGGGGTTAGGGTTTAGGGCTTAGGCTTGGGGTTTTGAGTTTAGGGTTTAGGGTTTGGGGCTTAGGCGTAGAGTTTAGGGTTTAGGGTTTAGGGCTTAGGTTTAGAGTTTAGGGTTTAGGGTTTAAGGGCTTAGGCGTAGAGTTTAGGGTTTAGTGTTTAGGGCTTAGGTTTAGAGTTTAGGGTTTAGGGTTTAGGGCCTAGTGCTTAGGGTGCCGGGTTACGGGTTTTGGGCTTTGGTTTAGAGTTTAGGGTTTAAGGCCGCGGGTTTAGGGTGCAGGGTTATGGGTTTTGGGCTTAGGGTTTCTAGTTCAGGTTTTTGGGTTTTGGGCTTGGAGTTTAGTCCAGGAAGCTGAGATCGGAGGGCTGAGATATTTGAGGGTCTTGGTGCTGAAAAGCTTGGGGCTCGCGGCGTTCAACGCTTGAAGGTGTTGAGGGTTTATGGGTTTAGGCCTGACGCCATGATAGAAGCCACTTGCTATACATATATGCCGGGAACTGAAGGAAGAGTATTCCTAATTACCGAAGTATTCCGAATCCAGTAAACCAAAACTTTGAAAGAAAATATAACCCGATAAAATGCAATAAAGCCCGAACTGCTACATCCTAAACCCAAAGGCTCTGACTCTCTTCTCTTGGTGTTACGAGGTAAGTGCTCCCCCTAAACCCTAAACCCTAAACCCTAAACCCTAAACCTCCTAAACCCTAAACCCTAAACCCTAAACCCTAAACCGTCTCCTCATTGTTCTCCATGGAGGCCTCGAGCTCCTTTCGCTGCTGCCGCATCTGGTTCGACAGCCCCGAGATGGTGCTGCCTGCAAAGTGCTGCCTTAACCTCAAATAGCCCCTAAAAAGATAGGTCCTCAGGTTATTCGGGGTCCAACTAGTGTGCTACTGGGTTACGTAGTATGTGCTTAGCAACTTATGTTCTGGGTAGTTGGAGATCTAGCAAAGTTTAGGGTTTAAGGGCTCCTGTAAGGAGTCCTGCAATGAGGCTCCTTTGCGAGAGTTCTACAAAGTTTCTAGAAGGGCATCGGGTTTTAAAAATCATATAAAGTGTTGTGTAGGGTTCATCGGCCTTTAATGGGTTGTGTAAGATTGAAGATGTTTTGTGGGTGGTTACGACTCGCTTTAGGGTTTCGAGCCCTTTCTGGCTTGGGTGGGGCTCGGGGTCTCGGTTTTCAGGCCGGCGAAGGCGAAGGTTTGGAGGTTTAGGTATTTACGGTTTTTAATCCTTAGGGCTTGCCGACATGCCGAAGGTTATGTAGCCAAAGACACACCGAGCTGAGTCAGCCTGAAACACCCGAACCCGCACAACAAATCCAGATCCTGTCCAAGCCGACGAACCGTAAACGAACCAGCACTAGTAGTAGTAGCAGTAGTAGTAGTAGCAGTAGTAGTAGTAGTAGTAGTAGTAGTAGCCGCCAAAACATTGGGGCAGAATAAGTAGTAATGCTACTCCTTAAAGGGACCCTTCGCGCACTCATGTTCCATTATTAGTTTAAAGACCCAAGTCCTCCTCTACTTTATTCAAGGTTTGACAATACACCCTCAACCCTCTAAAACCCGACCTTCTCATACCCCCCATAATAAGACACCGGAAGGAAGCCTAAACCTCAAAACCCTAAATCTTAAACTCTCCAAAACCCGACCTCCCGCTTGCGCCCTGCGCTTCGTGCGGCCCCGAACGACGGCCACCGTCGCTGCGGCAGCGAAGATCGCCGGGGCGAAGCCTCGTCTCCGGTGGCTCGGTCACGGGTTTGAGGGTTTAAGCATCGGTTTAGGGTTTCGGTGGAAGGGTTTAGGGTGTACAGTGGTTCAGAGCTTAGGGGTTTCGGGCCTGGCGGCCGGCTTCAGAAAGGGCACTGCAAGGTTCAGGGTTTAGGGCTCAAAGTTCAAGATTTAGGGTTTAGGGTTCAAGGTCTAGGGTAGGCTTGTAGAAGGGCGTTTACAGTTTACAGAGGTTAGTGCGTCTCAAAAGAAGAGGACTGTTTGGTGCCTCTCTTATTTTCGTAGGGGGCGCTTTGAGGGTTCGAGTTTGAGTTCCCTGCATGCGGTCAGGACAGGCGAGCTTATCTACGGGGTGTCGAAGTGATCTAGAAGTTGTATATCAGGATCGAGTGTTGGGCCTACGGTTTGATGTAGGTAACCTTCTATTTCCATCATTTGCTTTTTCTATTTATGAAAGCCCCAAAACCAGGGTTCTGATAGGGTGCAGGGCTGCAGTTGCTGGTGGGGAGTTGGAGCACCCGGCGTTTACCTACAGTTGTCCATGCAGTTATGTTTGTGGTTGCCTTGGTTCTTGTTGCATCCTGTCCATAAAGAAGTCATATTGGAAGACCAGTGGGTGGCTATGCATAAGTCCAGATAAATAGAGTGCAAACTACTTTGAGCTGCGATGCTAAGATTGTCTTTTTGGTCGGGTCCGACTAAACACCCTGGGCCGTCATCGACGAGAGCACTTCAGACATGCCGAAATGCAGCGACAGAGTTCGACCCTCGACAGGGCTCCAGTTTTAGAAGCTACATGCAGTCCCCTATGAAACCAGACAAACCCGAGTCATCCAAACTTCTCGAAGACGTTAAGCAAGCACCAAACCCAATTCCAGATCTGCAACCTGCATTTGAAGACGCAGCTGGTGCCGCTGACTTCTGATGGAAGCCACCAGTGGAAGCCTCGCAGCGATGCTTGCGAACCCGTTTCGATCGCGTTCGAAAAGTAATGGTATCTTACTTAGTGGTCCTTGTCATGGGGATCCTACTAATTATTTGGGGTCTACACTAACAGAAAGTGCTTTTAGGATCAGTTCAGGGTTTGCCACATATACGTTCTGTGCCAGCATCAGGTTGTAGATGAAGAGTCCCCAACAACCCTTCACTCGGATCTTGGGATACGGCAGAGTACACACCTAAACAGATCCATCACATGGCGGGAACCATGCTGAATTTCTTTTTCCCAACCTTCAGCACCCAGGTCATTGCATCATAGACCACCAGCCCCAGAACCACGAAGGTTTTGTACCAAATCAGACGTCAAGTAGGTGCCCCCAAATCCTATGCCCACAAGTCAACACTCAATCCTCAACTTTCAACATTAGACTTAGAAGCACCCCGTGCTCTGAGCTGCACCCGGTAAACCCTGAATTGCGTTTCCTTCTAGGATTGACGGTCTTGCCCCTTTTCGAACCAAACTCTCCTCGATTTTCAACAGTCCCAGATTGGATGGATGCCTGGGATCGTTCACCCCACCATGGAACAGCCAAATGCTAGCATCCCCAATGGCTCCTTTTTTGGTATTGGGTAGTTCTGTCAGGAATCTAAGATCGCAACTGAATAAGATTTAGGCTTTGGGGTTTAGGTTTAAGGACCCTAAACTAAACCCTAAACCGTGACTTAGGCTTTAGCGATGTCTAGGGTCTCAGGACTCATCCTCATTCCTGCCTTTTGCTGAGCGAGCGGCCCTTTGCCAAGAGACTCCAGCACCCCTTAATTGGGGAATATACTGTATACCTTGAGGTCTTATTAGGGTAACCCTAAAACCTAAACCTTAAATCCTAAACTCTAGCATTGTCTACGGTCCGTTCCTTATTTGACGGGTTTGGGAGTCTCTGGGTTCTTCGCCAAGAAGCACCGTGGGTCAGAGGGCTTCTTGAGGCGGTGCCACGGAGACTTGAAGGCACGAAAGCCTGGGCTTGGGCGAGGAGGCTTTACAGGGTGTAGGGCTTATAGGGTTGACCTCAGTTTATTCAGAGACTCCCAAGACCCCTTAATTTCAGGAATATACCTTAAATTATAATAGGAACCCTTATAGGGTTTGGGGGTTTTGTTGTTGTGCGTATTTTCTGGCAGCGCTTGTTGTAGGCGATTTGGGCGACCGGAAGAACCGCAAGTCGTGAGTAGTGTCGTCAGCAATGTCGCAGGAAGGGCAATCACCCGTACAGGCATGTGCGTATATGCACACACACACAGCTATGTATGTATGTACATCATAAAAGTACTTACTTACTTACTTACTTACTTACTTACTTACTTACTTACTTACTTTCGCTTTTCGCTTTTCGGGGCAAAGAGTCCGATTCGGACGCAGCCGTAAACCTACTTGCAAAACTAATTAAAGCGGTGAAAACAGAGGCATGTACTTACGACCTGAAGTTGCGAAGTATCCTACCATAGCTCTCCCTTTGACTGCTGACGGCAAGTCTGCACAGAACGTCAGTACACACACATCTATCATAAGGGAGAACAGCGGTAGTGGGGTGCCCTTGTGTCCATAAGAGGCAGACACTTCTAACAAGGTCGGAGTACAGCCTTTACTTACTTACTTATATATTTATATAACCATCTATTCATCTATTTCTTTTTGAATTCATGTTTTACACACACGCACACACTAGCACGTACGGCTTACTTGGAGCCCACGTGATGGATATCCCCGGCTCTCGGAGACCCGCTGGTTCGGGGCTAGGTTTACAGGAGCTGAAAGTTTCGTCCAAGCTGCCCCAGCCATGCTCAGCGAACTCTCCATGGATCCCAAATGCAGTGGCCAAGTTCGCGACGAGAGAACTGAAGCTAAATCTGGATACCTAGCAAGGATTGACAGTGAACTTTGCCTGCAGTCTTTATCCCTGGCTCCCTCGTCATGCGCAGCTTGCGATGGACGTCTTTTTGTCCAAGTGCGTAGGACGCTGATGAGAGCCCAGCAAGAGGCCGAATGCGATGAACTGCATCATGAAAGGGCCTTTTCAGTTAGAATCGGGGCTCTGGGTAGAGTCGAATAAACATGTAGGGACACTACGTCTGGGATATTGTTGTTCAGAGCCGTCGGTCGCCTAGGGTTTAGGGCTCTTTCGCGGTCTGGAGAGCAAGCTGATACTTTTAGCAGCTGCTTGCAGGGTAGTACAGGTACGGTGCAACTTTCGGAAAATCAAAAGACCCAGACGCGGAGCCTAAGGAGTAGGATCCTTGCTATGAGTACGGCATACCAAAACCTTTCTCACAGCCCCAGGTTTGGTCCCTCCTCCAGGAATTCCCACCACAAAACCGAACTTTCTCAAAGCTGGGTAGCTGATGCCTGTAATCCTAGACACATCTCGAAACCCAAGTGCTTCGGCGGCTGATGCCTAGCTTACCCCCATAATCCAAAGTCCACAGCCCAGTCCCCGAACTAAAGCCCAATTTCGAATGCTGAACCGTATCATAAACCTACAACCCCCAGAAACTTACACACCAACATGAACAACATCTCTGGGCACAGAGATATCTCAAGGTCGGTATCCCAAGGCATCATCGACACGTGTCCTCCGAGGGCTTTCCAGTTTCTTCTCTTGTTGGGCCTTTGGGCTTTCAAGTTTAGACTTTCAGGGTTTGGTGTGGCTTTGGGGCTTAGGGTTGGGGTCCCAATCTCTCGGAAAGCCCCTTTCGCGGGGTCGGGGGTTTCGGCTTTTCAGGAGTTTGGGTTCTGCCGCCCAACACGAGCAGGGTTGCCGCCCAGGGATTCGGACGCCAGAAGCGTGTGGGCTGAGGAAGGCTGAACAGCTTGGGGCCTTACGGTATCAATTGCATGAGACTTGCTTTGGGGACGAATAGAATGGAAGGGGATAGTAGTTATTCATGGAAGGTTGGGGTCGGAAGTAGCCGTAGGCTTGAACAGCGCAAATGCAGCTTGCTCGCAGGGATTGCAGGCTTGTCGGATTAAGTCTGTCTCTAACTGCTGGTGGGGCTTGAGAAAGGACGAGGCCTTGCAGGTAATCTTGTAAGCACTGTAGCAACGGCACTTTACAAGCATTGGTGCAGGCATTGCCTTCTTGTTCGTTTTTTACACAGGACCTGAAATATGTTTTGCTTTTACCCTTGATGCGGGAACCCGAAATGCTCAAGAACTTAGCCATCAGGATCTACACCGACCCACGCAAATCATTCAAAACAATCAGCACTGAATGCGACACCCTCAGACGCAAGCCTTGACCAACGGCCCGAAAAGAAAGATGATAGTATCTGAAGTCGGGGATCTGTTTGTGGTGGTCCTTGTGTTTCAGAAGGATCTCTAATTAGTCGACTTAGAGCCCCTTCAAGTTCTGAAACTCCCTTATATATGTCTGCAGCTGTTTGAACCACGGCGAGGTGCGCCTCCGCGAATCATCGCTGTGAGGAGTGTGCCCTGCCAGCTTATGAGGTTCAGAACAGATTGCGGGAAGCCCTTGTTGGTCTTTAAAGGGCCATAAAGCCTTAAAGGGTTAAGGCCTTCGGTTAGGCCCAACATTTAGGGGTGTGGTTTTTGCGGCTGAAGTGGGCCTGAAGGTTGAGCGGTACGAGTTCAGGTCAACCGTGCGAGATTTCGAATCAGTAGCTAGGATTGCAATCAGGGGCTTCGATTTGAGGGTTTTGGGATTTCGCGTTGAGAGGTGTGCGAGCTGCAGGAATTGTGATGTAGTTGCCACAAGGTGCTCGGAGTACAGGAGATCTCGATTCAGGAGTTTGGGAGATTAAGCACTGCACCCGAAGCCCGAAGCCAGGAATCTTTCCCAAACCCCGTAAGTCCTAGCCTCTTTCCGCGCAACTTACCTAGCCCGCTCAACCCTCCAACGGCAAACAGACAACAGTAGAAACAATGATAATAAGCATGATCATGTTATGCATATCATATACATGCATACATACCTACATACCTACATACCTGCATACCTACATACATACATCCATGCATACCTACATATCCACACTAGACATTTACATCCATACATACATGACGAAAACCAAGAGGGCAGTTCTCCAAACTAGGGCCCTTTCAACCCTTTCAAGGTACTTTTGATAATGCCGTACTTTCTTTGGGGGGGGGACCGAAAAGAAGGAACCCGGATTTACCCTAAAGCCTAGACCCTAAACCCTAAACCCTAGACCCTAAACCCTAAACCGTGGAGAGCTCTCCAAGAAGTACAGGACTTGGAGGGCCTGCTTGGCCGTGGCGAAGTGGTGAGCCGGATCTTTCGATACCCACCAGTTCACGAGGTACACGATCCCATCCTGAAGGTCACTCTAAAGGTTTAGAGACTAGTACTTTGTTTACAGGGAAGGCGGTTTAGGGAGTAGGGTTCAGAGGTTAGGGTTGGTTTATAGGGTTAGAGATTAGGACTTTTGTAAGGATGAGGGTTTAGGGATTAGGGTTTAGGGATCAGAGTTTAGGGATTAGGGTTTAGAGTTTAAGGGTTCAGAGTTGAGGGATTAGGGTTTAGGGATCCTGGGAGGGTGGGTTCATGGTTTAGGGTTTGGGGCTTCGCCGGGATGAGGTGTGCCGGTTTAAGGCACGTCGGATTGTAAATATGGGGAAAAGCAAGGGTCAATCGAATACTTAAGGCTTAAGCTTGTCCTTATGAGTGGTGTTCTTCCAGGCGTTTGCATAGATGCCCATTACATCGTTGCAGTGGCTCTCTCTTCGCTGTCAAGCTTGAAGAATAAGGTTCGGCTTTGAGCATCCCCAGGCCCAGACAGAGAGAGCGGCTGAACCGCAAACACTCCAAGTCCCACACTTACCCCACCCCCTAAACCCTAAACCCTAAACCCTAAACCCTCAACCCTCAATCCTAAACCCATACAGAAAAGGGCCTTAGAGTTTAGGGTTTAGGGCTTAGCGGGGCTCCCGTCCTCGAGACGCTTCCGATAGTACAAAGTCGCTGCAATGCCTCGGCTGGTTTGGTTTAGGGTTGGGATGCCGAGTTTAGGACTACGGGGTCTGGAGTTTCGGGCTTGGTGTATGTTTCGAATTTGGGGGTTTAGGTTTAGGGCTTGAGGGCAGCGTTTCAAGCTTGGTGTTTTTGGGGTTTAAGGCTTGAAAACAACTGGTTGCACAGTTGTCAGAAGAAGCTCTACTTATAGTCTTATAGTAATACCCATGAACCTCCAAGTAGGGTTTAGGATTCCACACAGTAAAGAACAGGGCAGGGGGACAAAGAACAAGTCTCCAGCAAGCTCTAACATGGGAATGCCACCCTTTTCTGATCATCACCATTTAGATAAGGAGACTCCGCCCTCCCCTGCTGAGAACAACCTTAGAATATTGGGACTTAGGGTCGCGAAGGGGGGGCCTGGAAAAGAGTTCCAGCTTAGACCTCGACCCTCGGGCCCTCGCAGTACGATCCAGTCAACTTAAGCAACTGTGGTCCTTTGTCCTGAGAGGTCCGGATAGTCAGCAATCATATCCCCGTACTAATCCTTAAATGCCTATACTATATGCTTGAACCCCACTCTAGCTTAGAGGCCGGCATTATGGAATTTGTCCGTGGAAGTCCCGTCCATCTTCTTCTTTGCAATCGTTGGTCGTCGGTTTTTCGAAGGTCAAAGCTCTCAAAGCTGACAGCCTAGGCCTTCAGATCGAATTGAAGGAACCCTGATAAGCCCATGTTAAAGATCAGGAAACCCTAAACCCTAAAGGGTGTACGATCCCTCTGCCCGACCCCTCCCCCCCGAAGCCCTCGGGGTTTCAGGTTGGGTTGTGGGTTTCGGGCTCAGGCTTCTTCTTGGATTCTCGATGTCATTACATCTTGCCTTAAACGCGTAAGCTTTTGGCGGCTAAAGCTAAAACACTGCAATGTTTTGTTGAATGGGGGCTGAGTTCCGCTCGCTGGTCTGCCAGTCTGTGGGCCATGCTCCAGCCACTTCCGTTCACACCTGGCCAGGGTCTAGGGCTTAGGAAATATAGTTTTGGGTTTCGGGCTTAGGGCCTATAGGGCTTAGGGTTTAGGGGGCCTTTGGGTTTGGGACAAACAGGCACAGCCGTGCTCTTCTCCCTGGGCGTCTCATGAACCTGTCCAGTCCTTGGTGACGGCCGGACACACTTCCCCAAGCTCTCAAAAGGTGCCAAGGAAAATCGAACCCAAAACGGTACACTGGTGGTATATGGTATTGTTAGTATGGGGTGAAGTTCCGGCCCTTTAAATTCAAGATCCGCTTTAGCACCACATGCGTTAACCAAAATCAAAAACCCCAGAGGTCTCGAGAGCCCGACCCCAGTTCGTAGTAGGCAGCCTCCAGGAAGAAGCGTTTGCCAGTGCTTTCCTGAGCTTTTTGCTGTTTTGTTGGGGGCTTGAGTTGATAGGGCTTCTGCTAAAGAGGGGTTGTACCGAGACCCAGTCTATACAGCCGGCTTAGGTCCCAACGAACAGCAACCCACTATACAATAAACCCTATAAACCCTAAACCCGGTTAGCCTTTGGCGTGGGTGGAGAAGGATTCAGGACACACCTCTGAACGGTACACAGACACTGCGAGCCAAAAGCAGCAAGCCCCTGAAGCCTAAACCACTTCGGCCTGGAAGACAACAACAATATACGGGCCTGGACAACTAGAACACGTTTTTTGGTTCGGGGGGTGCATTATGACTTACTAACTATCCGGAAAACTATAACATCTACGACCCTGTCTTCGCACCGAGATAGCACCCCACCCCTCCTCCTCAGAAACAATGCTATAATAAGAGGTGTCATCATCAACACGCTGAGCGTGATGATCGCACCAGTCACGACCAACAGCTGTACAGGGATCTTGTCAGCATGTTCAAGGTAACGGCAACCCAAAACCCTGAACATTAAAATGGGATTCCATACCCTCAACGATCAGTGCTGGCTCTAACACCTAAACCCTAATCCCTAGACCCGAAAGCCCCACGTTCAAAAAACCCAAAGCCCAGAGCCAACCCTAATTCCTAAGCAGACAGGGCACTGGCAATCCGGCAAAGTCAGTGTAAAGGTCTTCACCTGATGTAAACTCGAGGGTTCGTGAAAAGGCCGTATGACAAGAAGTAGAGCGACTGCTACTGTAACAGGAACCACGATCATAGCAGGTATTAATTTCTTTACTTATGCTACCACTGCCACTACCCTCACCATGCGACGACAACGACTACTACAATCATTGCAATCACCTAGCTTGGAGGGAGTGGGTAGGGTTGAGGATCCCGACCCCTCAACCTCGGAATGCGACTTGTAGCTACGCGTGGCTGTACCTTGGTGAGTGGTCCTTTGTTTCAGCTGAGGAATGTGATGGTTCGGCTTCGATTCTCCAAAGTGCCATATCCTCTCGGGTCCGTCTCGACTCATGATAGACCACTATTGGATTACCAAAAGGGAATCACATTGCAGGATTAGGAAAATCATTAAAACGCTGCCTTCAAAGGGAATCCGAATGTAGAACAACAGCAACAAGACCCCGTGACTCCCAAACCAACCAGGCCCAAGGCGGCTTGCGTCGTCGCCCAGTACCTTCGCAAAGGATTTGGGTTTTTGGTTTTCCCCTCTGCTACACTATCGCGGAGGCTAAAAATGTGGACCCTCGTGAACCAAGCCATGTCAAGCTTAATCAGGATAAGTTCCACCCGAGGGCCCTGCCATTCTACAAGCCCTATGCAACCCCCAAAACCCAGAAGGCCCGTGAGCACCCAAAACCCAGAACCCTCGCTTGAGTCTGGTAAAACCCATCAAAACACCATGGAACTCTATCTCTATCATACCACTACAAAAACCATGCAATTGCATCAACAACGTCCTCTAGACAAACCCAGTATCCCAGCATAAAACTACGTACCGAGTCTGGAAAAGCTCGCGCTGCATCCCAGCCCCTCACCCCCCCGACCCGTCGAGGTCTAAGTTATCGGGTCCAGGGTTCGCGATGATGCTGAAGATGGTGATAATGATAATGATGAAGAAGATGATGACGAGGATGAGGCCGGATGCAAGTGGCGGCAGCCAATTAAGGTAACCACAAAGATGGAGAATGCTGAGTTCAACTCTCAGCCCCGCACGCAAGTCAGGACGACACCTGGGCTGCATAATGCACTGCAACGAATACGGCACACAGTGCCGTTCGGAGACAGGGGAGTGAGCCCTCCTCTTCCATTCTACGGGGTAAGATCTCGCCTTTTTCGGGGAAGGGAAACTGCCTCTTCCGTAGCAGCCATGGCACCCGCACTCATCCACCGCATGAGCCCGTTTAGAAGCTCTGGAGCAAACCCGAGAAAAGGCTTGATGCACGAATCGCTCAAGTGAACCTCTACTCAGCCCTGGAGCAACATCATGACATCATGAAGTCAAGCTGCCTCGATAGCCCGTCACGAGTGCCGAGAGCCTGGCTACTGGTTTGGGGTTTCCGGGTGCAGCCGCAACCTCGTAGTTTCAATTAAATGCAATAGTTAGTAATCGTGATTCCTGCATCGTCCCTAGACGTGAATAGAAAATATACTGCAGAACACATACCACAGATCCGTGCTTCAAGTATTATGGGGGGTCTTCATCGCATCACACCGATAACGCCGATGACACCAACAAACCCTTAGCCTTAGAAAGGCTTGAAAGTAGAACCCTACAAGGAGCCCTTGCACCCCAACAAGACCCAGGACGAGCCTCCAAATCACCCCCTCGGCCCTTCCATCACCAGCACCCGAAATCTTTCCCCGTGGCTTGAAAACTGTCGGACCTTGCCACCATCTTTGCTTGCACTCTAAATCTAAACCAGACTCCAAACCCTGTAAGCCCTCAAATAACATTTCGCGTCAAACTAAGAACAAACACCAGATTGCTGTAACTGTGGACCCCGTGGCGGCGGCCCGTTTACCGTTTAGCCCCTGCAAAACCAAGTAGGCCTGCGCTGTGTGAAGCCCCTTCGCGGGAATCCTCCAAGCCTTATAAAGGGCTGCGTGAAAGCGGATTCCAGGCTTAATAGGGGGGGAAGTACACAATCGCAATGGCTCTACAAAAGGTCTTGGAAGGGTTCTAGAAGGGGGTTCATAGGCATGTTAAAAAACGTTGGTATGAGGCAACAAAAGTAGGCATTTTGGAAGGACGCTGCGAAGCAACTGAACAGGGACAACAACGAGTGTAATCCACTACTAATCATGAGAGCTCCATGTTGTAGGGCTTTAGGAACTAAAACCCAAACGACACAACCCGAAGCCCAGAAGTCGATCCCTACAAAAACCGAAGCCCTGTGAAGAATAGGAAATTCAACAACCCCTTGCTAAAAGCCGTGTTTTGAAACAAAACGTGAAGCCTACTTCTGCAACCCTCTAAACCCTCCATAGTATCATTAAAGGAGCCCTTAACAGGAGGCCGTAAAATGAGCCCCAAAGTAGCGCCATAACGATTTTTGCCTAAACTCCAAACCCGAAAAAGCGTGTTCGAATCACCAAGGCCTCTAGATTACACATTGAAGCCCTCTGTAGAAACCTTATAAAACATCTAAGCCCTAAACCGAAGGCCGTAAACCCCAAAACCGGAGCCTTTTTGGAACCCCTAACGGACTAACGGAACTCAAGGAAGCCTCGAAGCCGTGAGAGTATCATTACAGACACCCTTTCAAAAAACACTTCGGGGAGCCCTGTACTAGAGGAACCCTAAAGTAAAGCCTTTGAAGGAACTCTAAACCCTAATCCCCAAAACCCTTACAGAACCTAGTAAAACCTTCTAGATCCCTTTAAAGAAATCCTCAAAGGAAGGAATCATTGACGGAACCCTGAATCACAAGGAATCCTTACAGGAAGTGACAATTTGCATGAGCGCTCGGGGCTCCGACCGCGACCCCCGTCTCCACAGGACGGTGAGGGAGGGCAAAACATACGCGGACGGAAATGATTCGGCCACGACTCACACGAGACGGACGTCAGTCTGCCAAGTCTGCTACACTGAAGACCCCAAATCCCGCCATTTGTGTTTTTGGGATCTGGGCTTCGGGGCGCAGCGGGTACCCCCAAAAGGGTTTGGGGTACTATATTTATAATAAGGAACCCCCGTCAAGACTCCAGACGCCTTCTGGTCGGACCGATTACACTTCGAGCGACGCTTGCAGGGTGCGAAGGGCGTTGTTCGTTGGAAGCACTTGCTTCTCGTCGACCGGCACAGGCCGCGAGGACTCGCAACCCGACGCCAATCCATCTCAGCCGTGGTTTGCCTTGAAATGCGGTCGTTTATCTGGCGAACTGCGAAGGGAAGCAGAAAGCAAGAAAGCCCCCCTTGAGGGGGGTTTGGGGGGTGAAGCCTAAACCCTAATGGAGAATAGTTGGGGTGGGACTACATGCTGACTCAAGCACCGTATTCCCAATAAAGTAAAAGGCGCACCCACCGCGCGCACTGTATCAGCACCCTAAACCCTAAACCACATCTAGACCCTAGACCCTAAACCCTACACTCTGAACCCAAACCCTCGACCACCCTGTAAAGGAACCCTCAAGCCCGAGCTCATGGCTTCATCAGAAGATCGAGCTCGACCATGAGGTCGCCAGGGCTTTGAGCCGCGACCTCGGAGACCAGGGTTTAGGGCTTCGGGTTTAGGGTTTAAGGTTTAGGGTTGAGGGTTGAGGGCTTAGGGTTTAGGTTTAGGGTTTAGGGTTGAGGGTTTAGGGTTTGTAGGGTTTGTTTTTTGAGTTCAGGGTCTGGGGGTTTAAGTTCAGGCTTTGGGGCTTAAGTTTGGATTTGAGGGCTAGGGCGTTTATGGTATATATGGTCACCATATATAGGGTTTTGCTTCAGGGTTTAGGTGCAAGGGTTATGCATCTTCCGGCCGCTTTGAAAGAGGGGCATTAATTATCACAGCCACTTGTGTTTCAGGGTTCAGGGTAGGCGACGTTATAAGGAAGTTTCCAGATAAAGGGTTCTACGAAGGCTTCAGGGTTCAGGGTGATCCTCCATCTACCCATGGTTTGGATGTCTCGATGCAAGCCTATGCTTGGGTTGTGCACGATTGGAATCGAAGTCCTCTGCCCTGGAAAGCGTTGTTTCAAAAACCGGTTGATGGCGACACAAGCTTCGGCGGTGGACGACAGCTTGGTCAGAGTGGGCCTCTATGAGACCCAAAATACACATTAACTGGGACCATGTACCCCCATTTGAGGACAGGGAGGGTTGTAGGGTAAGGGTCCACCTTTAGCCTCGCAGAACACACAATTTGCTGCAGTGTTTTTTGCCGGGAGAAGGTAAGCCTCAACCCCTTATGCCCGTTTCTATGCCTTGTAGAATTCTGCAAAACGCTTCGAACAAAATCTGTAAATCGTATTGATAAGCACCTAGGGAGCCAACTACGTCAACTCTCAGCTGGCGGAGCTCTAGAGGAGGGAAACATGCAATCCCTCACACCCAAATCCCTGAGACGTTACCCCCTAAACCCCTAAACCCTAACCCCTAAAACCCCAAACCATAAACCCTAACCCCTAAAACCCTAAACCATAAACCCTAAACCCTAAAACCCTAAACCCCAGAGCTTCAGAAACCTGTAGAGGCCCCTCAAGTCACCTAGGATTATTCTGTTTCGGTGCTTTTTTTATGGATGCCCTGTACACAACTCTAGAGGCCAGTCGCAAATCCTACTCTCTTGAAGCTAAAACCCTGAGAATACACCAGAGCCGATTCCCCGAATCTCCAAACCCGAGACACCCCCGTTTCTTAGCGCACTTCTTTTCTGAGGAGTCAGGCTTTGGTGTTCGGGCTTCCCCGCGATGACGATCAGTACCAGGTCTTACCATACTTGTCTGCTAGAGATTTTTGCTAATTTTATGAATTTATGAGCTACTACTATGACTGGTAGTAATTCTAAAGAAAGTTCTCATTTCTACGATCACTATTACTTCTTATGACCACTAAGCAGGAGGACCAAGCCACCTTCCGCAGCATGGCCGGCAAAGCACCGGGCCTTTCGGCGCAGAAAGGACAGAAACAAAGGATCCCACAGTTTGGCTCCGCCTGGGACATAGAAAAAAGCCCCTCAATGTCAGCGTGGATACTGAGATCTCATCTGGGCTACAGGTAGGGCTGAGAGGCTGGGGTTTTGCAAGGCTTCGCATTATATATATATATATATATTTTTTTTTTATTTATTTATTTATTTATTTATTTATTTATATTTATAGTAAGGAACCCCTCAAAATAGTATTGGTAATTTTTCAAGCCCCTATACTACCAGGTCTCCAGAGGTAGATCATTACAGTTGAATTGTAAGAAGGGACCCTTAAGCCGCTAAGGAAGAAGATGGGGAATTCTTGAGACTTCTCGAGTCGTCGAAAAGACAAGGTGCTTGAGGCGAATCGCTGCCCACCGGGACACTTCAAGCTGCGTTTCTGAGGTACAGGGCCTGTAAAACGAGGCCGACATGCACCCTGTTCCTTAAACCCAACCCTGAAGCACCTTTTGCTTGAGGCACCATAGTTGTCAAAGCCCCAATGGACCAGCCCCGGAAGCCCCGAATACCACACCATAATATACTATACCAACCACTAAACAATGCACAAGACAAACAAAGCCGATTAACCCTAAACACTACAAGGACGCCCGATGAACCCTAAGAGCAAACAAGCTCATATAATGACCTGAAGCCATGAACCCCAGCCCCCCTAAACACCGGGTGTGCCTGTAGAGGCGAGTGCCCGAGGAGGCCCCACCGGTCACACAGAAGTCCTGCAAAGGTTTAGGGTTTAGGGCTTATAGGGTTCAGGGTTTAGGGTTTGTAGGGTTTAGGGTTTATAGGGTTTAGGGTTTATTATAGGGTTTAGGGTTTAGGGTTTCTAGGGTTTAGGTTTAGGGTTTAAGGAATATGGAGCTGTGGAGCCTTGGGGGCTTAGTGCGCTCAGGGCTTGGGAGTTCGGGTCCATCGGGTATAGCTATGTACAGATCATGCTTTGGTATGTTTTTGTTATGTTTTTGTATGGAGGTCACCATTTCTTTGCATACAGTTTGCGTTTCCTCTGACCTCAAAGCTCTAGTGCGCAGCTGCGAGGCTCAACCAACTGTTTCTGCTCATCGCGTGGACTGTGTCTTCCGAGCCCGCTCCAGGGTGCGCCACTCGTCGAGGCTTCTTGTTTGTCCGGACGCTGTTTTGCGATGAATGTTTCCGTCTGGTCTGAGCCGCTACGGAGAGATTCTCCGCGCCGCCAGCGTCTTTCCGCCCCTTTTGAGCTTGGCCGTGGTGGTCTTTGTTTGACGCCCCACCTCAGATTTCCTTTCGGCCACATCCACAGCTTTCTTAGCACGCCTGCGATTCCCGGCAGTCGTTTACATGACATTGTTTTGAGCTCCCAATAGAAACCGAACAGGCCTCATGACCTCAGCCCTCCAACCCCCAAAGAGCTCAAACGCTAAACTCCAAAAGCCTAGAGCCCTCAACCCTGGGCCTCGAAACTTTAAGGAGGCCCTAAAGCCTTGAACTTGCCAGGCAGCTTGGACGACCGAAGCCCACTAGTTGCAATTTGCTATCGAAGCAACCGTATCCGTCAAGTCCTCTACCTCACGAGTCCCAACCGCTTTTCATTGTAATAACTCCGTGAATGCAAGCGTTTAGAGGACCACAGATCCGAATCGCTGACCCCCCGAAGACCTAAAGCGCCAAAGCAACAAATCTGAATCCATACCCTCGGGCCTCTAGACCCGAAAATGAATCTACTCGGCCAGGGAAGCGTGTCTTTGACTTCCGGTGATTTTGGAAGCAGCAATGCTTCGCACTGAAAAGCGGTTAAGTTAGACAAAGGGGCTCCACAAGAGATGACCGGCGAGATTGCGACTTAGGGTTTTGGGGCCGTAGACCGATAAAAAAAACGCCCTCAAGACACGACGACACTCGTCCGGGGCCTGAAGTCAAGGAAACTTCCGAGATCCACCCTTGAAAACGAAAACGAGGCCTCCCAGCAACCCTAGGTGTCCTAATATAGAAACCTGATGAAGAACTCCTAGGTCTTTACTAGGGTTCTTTATCTGAGTCCTAATATGTCGGGGTTGTAGGGCCAGGGTTGCGTCATCGGGTCCCTACATTAACACAAACGGCAACCCGGTTCTTTGTGGGCAAACGGAGACGCGGAGTCGCGGCATTACAGCGAGACCTACGTAGAAGCAAGCAGCAAAAGAATCCTCTGCTTTCATGCTGATGCCATGCTGCCTACCTCAGGGCCCGCTGCTTGGGGCGATTAGGGTCAAGGGTCAGCTGCCCAACTTACTGGTCTCGATATACCGACACTCTAATGGTTTCGGCTGCTAGAGATTTACAGGTATAAATCTATATGTATGTTGCTAAGCATAGTTCTGTACTCGTAAACGTCATGGCAGTGAGGCCGTAATAGTTATAGTGGTGTTGGCGGTACATGTTGCCATAACTCCGCATGTAGAGACTTTGACGGGCTAGTAGTACTCTTTTGCATGTCAGACCTCTTTTGTGATGTCATCTGCAAGGTCCAGCTCTTGTCGGGCATAGTTGCATGCAGCCTAGTTCTGGCGGGCTTCTCGACTAAATACTCGAGTTCGTTCGGAGAAGCAATATGAAAAAGGGTTGAGGCTAGGGCACGAGCGGTTCTGGCGCGGTTCGCAATGCAAGGTTCGAGTTCCGTAAGCATACTCATTACACTAGCTTGGGTTTAGGACAATCGTGCTGTAGGCTGATATTCTGTGCGGCATTCATATGACTATCAAGTACTTGGACCCTTGCTTTCATGACGGATGCACATTTGAAAACATCAGCCACGGAAAGCACATCGCCAACGACTGAACCCGACCATCAGTTCCCTATCAGGGTTTATGGTTTACGGGTTTCGAAGTTTAGGGTTTATTCGCATCGATTTAGGCAGTTCTCTTGGCACAGGTCTTGACAGAAATCCTGATATGGTTTCAGTTTCAGTCATGCAGTAGCAGTTTGGCTGAGCCCAAATTGCAACACTTTATGTTCAGAGAATTCTTCGTATCCCTTATCATCCTTTCAAACCAAAGCCCAAGACCCCGAAGCCAAACCCTGAACTTCAAACTCCAAACGCCCAGCCGAACGCATCCTGCCTCACCTCCCCTTCTGAGGCTCCGGCGGTAATGAAGCTTGTAGTAGCCTTGCTTCGGATTTAGGATTTCGGTGTTTTTGAACAGTACAACACCATCCGAGACGCTATTCCAATTACGAAGACGGCCTTTTGTGCGACGTTGGCATCATCTTTGCTCCACAAGCCCTACACCCTAAACCCCTAAATGAGATATTCCCAAAATTAAATATTTTGGGGTCCTTATAATAAGGATCCTACTAGTTAGAGTACTATATTAGGGTCCCTGATTTCGGAAACCCCTAAATGGCCCGAAATCTGAATCTGGACCCAGGCGCGGTAATCGACATCTTGAGCTGGCCATTGCCACTGGTTGTCGCGGCCTGCGACGTATGGCTTAGGGTTTAGGGTTTAGG